>VWZT01015218.1:483287-636583 GCA_013397055.1 Pachycephala philippinensis
CAAAAGTTAGCAGCTCCCCACTTCGAATTGAAAGCACAGGCACAAATATTTAGACAGTCATTAAGGTCAAAACTGTGTTTCCCAGGGTGAAACTCTGCCACCACTATCCCCAAAATCAGCCACACCTCTCCCCTGACTCAGTAGGGCCAGCATTTCATTTCCCAGGGCTTTCAGTGAGGATAGGATCAGAGCACAGCAAAAGCTGGCAGACTGTTAAAATTAGCTGTTTCTGGTGTACATCCTCTCATGATCTCCACAAAAATTCCTAATCAATTGCATTGCAATTAATTGCAGAAATATCCCATTAAATACAGACAAATCTTTCCAGATGTACCCATTTAAGAGGAGTATTTAGTAGCTGGCATAAATCCACCTTTTTCGACATGCCTTCCCTTTTTTGATTTATTTTTAATTTTGCACTTCTCCATTTTCCAATACCTTTCATCCCTCGTTCCATACTCCCTCCTCTTGGGGAAAATGCAGGGTGACAGTATAGACTGCACGGCAGCAGGAGGAATGAAAGGTTTATTTCAAAGTTGCTCTGTTCTCTTTTTCTGTGTGTGGCTTTGTTAAGTACATACCATATTTCTGAGATCCAGCTAGGAAAAACTAGAAAAGTCTTCCAATTATAATCCTTGATATTTCCCCTGAAGCTAAACCAAAGCCCCTTTGAACTAGAAAAGTGTCTTTCAAAAATGAGAAGGGCAAGACCTGAACTTTTCTACCTGTAGTCTTCTAGTCCAAGATTAGAGTTGTGGGTTGATTTTTTTTCCCCTCTTCTCCTCAAGGAAGAAAATACACTGATTTTTAATACAACTATTTTTAGTTAATCCAGCTTTCTTTTTTATCCTCTGTAGCCAATGCCTGCACCAGTCATTTGAGCATTATTTAAGTTATACGTCTACATCAAAAATAACAGTTTCCCTGGTGTATATTTGCTGGCTGTGCAGAGGAGGTAAATAAGATTTTTCAGTTCTTGTCAAAAATCCCATTGTCACAGGCGTGTTTATTGATTGATTTTCCCGAGTATGTAAGTTATGGATTAGCCTTTGCTCACGTTAGAAAACAGTTTCCATTAGGAAGTCGATGCCTGGTAAGGTGCAGACGGATTTAGGGCGTGTGTTTTCATCTGGTGCTCTCCCAAATGGCTCTGAGGTGGAGTTGTGGGTGATTTCTTCAGGGAGGGGATTCATCATGCCTGCTTAGGGGCTGGCTAATGGGCTTCTCCCTGCCACCCTGGGTGCTGCTCGTGAGAGTACAAAAATTGAGACCCTGCTCATGTTGGTGAGAAAAACTACTCTAATGCAGGTGGTTTAGAAAACTTATGGGTCACATAAACACGAGTCTTCTAGCTGGAAGTGTCATAACAAGGTGCAGAGAGGGTTTAATGCACAGAAAGTGAATAATTCCAATTTTTCTAATGGGTTTTCATATCCATATGAAGAAAAACAGCTCGGTTTCCTACAGCTTTTAAAAGCAGCATGCTTTACATAAAAACTATTGCCTTTCTGCTTGATCTATGTTTTTAAACATAATATTATGCCCAGAATCTGAACTAAAAATATAATAAAGATACTGTCTTCTGGGACCAGGACAGCAATGAAACTTCCATTCTCATAACTCACCAACCCTGAGTACAGCTTATCAAATTTATTCACATGGAATGTTTTACAAATAAACAAAGGGAAACACGTTCAAGTGAAATAATGTTCAGCATTTTAATTTGAGGTCTGCATGAGGAGAAGTAACCATGCATTTTACTTAGTCTCTTACACTTATTCCTTGTTTTTTAATATGTCTCCAGCAAATTAGACAAGAATCTTCGATGTGTTATTGGAGTTGTGTCAAAGATCATGTTACCCACTTTGTATGCTCCAGCAGAAGTCCAAAAGCTACACAGGAGACAAACTCAACTAGAGTGAGGGGAAAATCTCATGAAAGGAAGTCTCCTGGTACATTAGGAAAGTTAAGAACCTACTACAGAACCTCTCAAAGGTCCTAACCAAAGTAAATTCCTTGCTGTATCCAGGAGAGGCTGGATGGTTGCTTGATTAAAGTACAAATATAAAGCGCTACACATTTCAGTGCCTCAGGCCTCTCAGAGCTACAAGGCAACCAGAAAAGTCTTCATCTGACGGCTGAGGTGTTTTGGTATTCTTAGTTAGCCCATAATCCCAGCATAAGGACCTCTCACTGGTGGAATGCTAGTACACAAGGAGCACTGCTGTGTGTAAGATTGTGGACACCAATTCTTTAGGCTTTGAAGCCCTGAGTGTCACTGTTTAGACCCTTGTGGTGGAGCCAACACTTCTTCCCCTCCCAGACACATTACAAATATGCCTAATCAGCATGGAAAAAGCCATCCCTATATTCTTTTTTGGATAAAGGATAAGATAGAGCTACACTGCAGCAGTCAAAGTCTCCTTTCTAGACATGAATATGATGTGGAACAGATCAAACATTTTAAGGTCACTACCTAAGGGAGAAAAAGTGACACTCTGGACTTTACCAACATTGTTTTATTACCTTGGCATTGACAAGCTGGACAATTTCCTCTGCTAAGCAGACAGAGTCTCAGAGAGAGGCAAGCCTGGTAACAGCTTTCAAGCTGCCTTTTGTAAGGTATGCACTTCAAAAGAATATGTATTGTAGCAAGTACGAATTAAAGACACTGGAAAAAGTTTCACACAGAAAACACCCTCACTGTGAAGCAAAAAAACCCCAACTGGTTAGCATTCAGCAGCACAGCTCTTTTAGCTGATACTGACTGATTGATTCATTAGATGTATAGAAGTGCTATTAAGAGGGTGAGGGCTCCTACCCACAAGGATAGGCACACTCAGCACGGCTTCAGAGCACATCTCGAAAGCAACCATCCAAATTAAAGACATCCCATCACAAGTAAATCCAATCACATAAGCTCTATACCCTTTCAGTTGTTACTTCCATACTGTCCCACTAATTTCAAGGCCTCTTTTGAGGGAAAAGACTGAATCCCATCATGTGCCTTGACTTCGCAGCATGCCCTGGCTCAGACACTGTTTTACTCAGATGGAGAATAGAGGAGGCACTTCCCGACCAGGGATCAAGAGCTTTGAATTACAGCAGTGCCTGGCCAATCTTTCCTCACTCATTTTAATCAAGGAGGTTCCAATCCAGATAACCCCTGCTGATCACAACTCAGACTAAGAAAACCAGGAGAATGTTAGAACTGTGATGTGGATAGGTATGCTACTCATATGTGCTAATGCATGCACGTCTCCTGAAACAGCCTGAAATTGCTTTGAGTTCATGATTTTTTTTGCCAGCCCAGGAAAAGCTTCCACTGAATGTTACCAGGAACATTATTTGACTTGAAAGAGCAAGCGTGAATTTTGTGCATCTGCCCAGCAATGTGAAATCAATTCCGATAATGCCATTGAATGTAACTTATCTGAAAATTACTTTCTTGTGCTGTGGTTTTCCCTGTGAAACCCTGCAATGGTTGAACTGATAATGTTGGATCTGAAGTCTCATGACTATTATGCAGTATTACTCTCCAGCTGGGAGACTTGGCAAGGCAACACATTGACATCTTCATGAACTTAGCACTTCACATCAAGGAGAGGATGTGAGCCTGTCAACTTGACACTCCTAGTGCAATCTCTTTCGAATTGGCCCTTAGAAATCTTTACAATATGACTGGAAGCTCTTCACAGGATAAACAGGATACATTAGATTCAGCTGCCACAAAAAAAAGTCAAAGGGTACTAATCATGTGCTTTCCCTCAAATTAATATTGTCATATTTTCTTACTTGTACTTAGAAGATGTTGGTGAAATGTCTCTTCCATCTGTTTTGGTGCATACGTACATCATTAGGAGGAGTCTTTCATTTTATCTTTACTGAAGCTGTCCTTCAATTAACACAGAATTCCTTTCTAGCTTGCCAGATATTTTTAAAGTTACAGATATATGTGACACTAATATCTAATCCTTAAGAAATGCCTCCACCTCATTAAATTAAATGGAGAACCATCTTAGGTTCATTACAATGGCAGTATTAAGGGAAATGATCAGAGGTATTTAAAAAGTATTTGTCAGGGTTTTAAAGATGAACAAATTCTCAGCACTTGCTCCTGCTTACCTAGCCTGCATGGCTATGAAAGTGATTAAAAAAGTGATTAAAGATAAACCAGGAACAACAAGAATTTGACACTTAGAGCCCACTTACACACTCCTTTATATTGAACTGGTATACTTTACGTATTAATAAACTACAATTTAGCTTAGGAAGAGAAAGGAAATTTTATGCCACTCTCATGATCCATATTGCAGAAAATCTCAGAGAAAATGTGAAAGTCTAGGCATCAAGAGGAAGGGCCCTACAGGCAGAAACTATCTGCCAGATATTCCCTGCACCATCATCTTCTGTTGATTCCAGGGAGATTTAAATTCCAGTACTTCACATTGCAAAAGTATTGCACAAGGAAATAAATGCCTTTTGGTATTTTAGATCCTCTATGATTTTACACTTTCATACCCATACCAGCAACGTGAGTCAAGCTTCTGTTTGCATAACAGGTATGTTTCCTTACATGTGAGAGGAGTGCACAACAGCATATGGACTAACTGCAATTACAAAACTGCACAAGGGCCACTTCTGTGCACAATGCAGCAGCAAAAACCCACAGGATCAAAAATGGAGTGTAATCTTCATGCAAAATACAAACTTGGACATCATCCCTGGCCACCTGAGACAGTTCCCAAGGGTCTCAGGTGTAAAACAGAAATTTGACATCAAACACTCAGCCATCCTTTCATTTAATTACTTCCTCTCATTTCATTAGCTCTGTGCTAGCTGAGTTGCATAAGCAATTCTACGGTGTGAGAAGGATCTGTAGCCATGGAAATATTTTTTTCTCTGAAAGCATACTTGCTCACTTTGTGAAAAATGTATAATCCTCCCTGGCAAAGAAGTGAGGATATTGGATGTTTGAAGTAAGCAGATTGAGCCCTGGGTATAGCTTTCACATTGCAGCCCACAGTGTGGGACAAAAAAAAAAACAAAACAAAAAAAAAAAAAAAAAAAAAAAAAAACCCCAAAAAAAACCCCAACAAACCAAAAAACTCTTTGGTCCTGGGGGAGTCCTGGTACAGCTGCTGTCTGAAGGCAGCCCTGCTAGCCGGGTTTTCCTGGAGCAAAGGGGGAGCATCCTGCTCCTTTCTCTGTGCTTGGCAAGCATCGGGAGCCAAGTCCCCGTCACTGCTTTTCTACCTCTTCCCTCTTGGAGGAGCTGACACCCGGAGGCGGATGAAGAGGAATCCCTCATTCCACTCCAAAATTCAAGGAGTAGTGCCTGCAGAATACATGGAAATGGCACCAGCTGTCTTCCTGTGAGGAATAACCCAGTCCAGGTTGTGTGTCACTTAGTTCTGTGAATTTAAGTACAAACTATGAACTACTAGAGTCTTAGATATGAGTCAATTTTTTTCTCCATTTTGCTATGGAAGAAAAAGCTAGTAAAGCTAATCCTTATTTCAACTATTTTCAAGAGGCAGCAAAACACACACTACATTTAATAATCCTATTGTTTGTGTTGGTGGATTGGCAGAAGATCCCACAAAATGAGTTACATGGCAATAAAGATGCAGGCTCCCATGAGACCTAGTTCTGCTCTTGAAATTAGAGGGTATAAGCCTCTCCACCAGCAGCCCGGGGAAAAAAAAGCCACAGTAATATTTAACCAGAATTTAGCCAAAACAGCTGCATGTGTCCTATAGATGATTGTTTTTTCCTTCTTACACAAATCACATCCAACTGCACTTGGCTGCTGATAATGGGAATGGGACATTTCCTGCAGGGAAGCAATGACTCTGCAGATCCCAGTCTATCACACAGACTTCAGACACCCATAAATATTTCTGTTTTGTTTCCGTCACTTCAGGTCTCGCACAAATTCAGTGATGAATTTATAGAATGAGGCATCTGTGACTTGTCAAAGTTTACTTTTACATGGCAGGCAGCACAGAAAAAAATCATTCCTGGCTGTCATTACTGGATTACAGTAAAGTCCCATGTCAGGGTGAGCTCAGCTAAAATCAAGTGTCCATTGAAAAGATACAGTGTTTCCCATTCAAGAGCAATTGCTGAATTCTGGCCTTTTCGCGAAATCCAAGGAAGGGACAATTTATTACTTAAGCAAGCACTGCAGTAGATCAGGAGTCAAACTAGTACCCTGGCTATTAATTGCCCTCCAGGGTGACCAGCAGGGAAATCTGTCAGTGTCAAACCATCCACAGCACACACGTCAGTGAGAGAAGAAGGGATGAATATCTACCTGTGCTTACTACTTCTGCTCAAATACCTATTTGAGAATAGAAGTGAGGACCTCCAGTATTAACAGCCAGCGTCCAGCAGTCAAGGGCTGTCAACAGCCATCCCTAAGCTCAGAGGAGCTATTTTGGACCTGTAGAGTGCACTCTGACTCTCTGCATTTGTACATTTTTTTTTTTTTCCCACCTTGGAAGCCACTGTGGGAAAGGGATACTGCACACCTGTCTCTTGCCCCAGCAGGGAGTCAAGTCGTGTCCAAGGTGTGTGACTGGATCCCAGTTTATACAACATAGGGAGCAAGCGACCTATTGTAACTTCCACCAGGTCTGTGGCTTCCCCTGGATCAACGTCCTAGAGGACACATCCTAAACTTAGTGTTTTCTCTTAGGCTGGAGTGGGAGGAGAAAGGTCTGCACCCACCTGAATGCTAAGATAGCACTATTTGAGTTTAGCTGCTCCTACCTCACAACTTCCCCTGCACAGGTAAGTGCGCCTGGGAACTATGTCCTGGTTCATCACAAACCCTGGGCACTTGGGGTTCAGCCCAGAAGTAACCTGTCATTTTGCCAAGAGGCCTCAGGCTAGCGCTAGGATTATGCTAATCCTTCCTTCTGACAGACAGAAACCAACCAGGAACAAGGAACAGAAGGGACAGGACATGGGCTGAGATGTGGGCAGCAGATTCCTGGGAACCATTTTAACTTAGTTCCTGTAGATCCCAGCAAGTTCACAGGGCTTCTGAGCAGGTTGCTGCTGGTGAGCTGTGATTTCTCCTCTGCCAGGTAAAAAATTATTCAAGTAAACACAGCTACACAGTCAAAAAGGGTTGAACAGGGGTAAGATCACGTTAAACATATTACCAATATATTGTTTTTTTAATCTTTCCAAAGAGCTGAAAAAGCATTCAAGAGGCAACATGCTCTTCCCTTTAGCATAATTTTCTCCCACTGTCCCTCAAGCCTTTGCCCTGCTGACGGAGATGTTATCACATGGTGCAACAGAGCTCCTCATTTCCCCTGCCTGTAACTCCTGAGAGGATGCAGTTCTTCCTGCAAAGTAACAGCAAATTTTAAACAGGACTTGCTAAATCCTTGGCTGGAACAACAAATACTCTTTGGCCCCATGCAGAGACCGTGAAAGCAGCAGGGGCTGCTGGCCCTTCCAGCACAGCACTGAATGGGTCGCTTTGCATTCTGTAACTTGGCAAGCGTGCAGCAGATGCTCCTTTTGGGAAGAGAAAAACCTCTTAGTAATCTCTATCTTTTTAACTACTGAGTTGGCAATTTATTGACTACTGGGCTGGCAATTGACTGAAAAAAATCCCACAGGAGCAACAGTGGAAAAGGAAAAAGTGGTGCAAGGCAGAGCTGAATGTGATGCCATGGGTGGTACTTTTTTTAAACCACTCCTGTCTCTGCAAAACACTTATCCTTGAGTGTACATAGTTTCCTCCTCAGCAGCACTTTTTCTGTATTCTTTTGACCTGCTGCATAATATCAAAGTATCTGAATCTTGTGATAAGCACTACACACTTAGTACTAATCATGGTGGATTTTATCCCCTTGTTCTTTCTTGAACTTCTCTTAATTTCTCTACTTGTTTCTGATTGGATCAACTATAATTGTTATATTGATTTTAAATTTTTTCCATCTGCAATTTATCAGCAGTATCTTTTCTATTTGCTACTGCCTTTGACTGCAGGAACAGTCTGAATGAATCAGAATTAGGTCTACTCACAGCTGAGCTGTGGAAACCTGCTGAGCCATTATAGCTAGAGCCCTGGATCCCAGAAAGTGTCATAAATAAAAGCCATTATGACTAGTACCTCATGCCATTTCTGACTGTGAACATATGGCAGCATACTCTGTATGGTCAGGAAAACAATAACTGCTTTATGGACCTATCTGAATGTTAAAACAAGGAGCTTTTCTCTGATGTAAGGCAAAAACATCAGAGTTCCTAGTAATTGAATAGTATGATTTCTAAATTCTTCTTGAAATGTGCAGTGCATCTCCCTCCTCTTGTCTGTGAACTGAAAAGCCAGACCCAGTGTGAAGGAGAATTTCTTTTCTATCAGAAAAGCAGGAGACACAGCGAGTGCAGCTCTTGCATGTCTCTACAGGGCTGAGTGAAGTGCAGGAATCTTTGTCCCCTCTCTAAGGCAAGTTTATCTCAGAAAAAAAGTCATCAAACCAGGTACAAAATAAGTGATGTAAATAAAATAAATAAGATCTATCTGTGTAGCTCTGGAGATGGGAGCAAGCAGGAAGGAACAAAAAGAGAGAGCAGAGGAGTGGAGGGAATGGGGATCTCCACAATGAAGCTTTGAACACAGGACTGAGATGGACATCTGCCTGCAGCCTTGTGCTGTCCTAGGTAATAGAGTGTCATAAACTCTTAATTAAAACTCATCAATTCCTATCCTAAAAACGAGTTGAAGGAATCATGCCATCTGTGCTATGGGAACACACCTAAATGCTCTGCTTGTTTTCACATGTGAAAGTGCTTTTGTGTCAGTGCTGTCATTGCTGCTCAAAGAGCTCTTTTTCCTCTCCTCCCTCCTTTAGTGTCTCCTCCTCGGGTAAATCTGTAGATATCAGTCATATCCTCTCTCAGCTTTTGTTTCTTCTCACCTGAAGAAACCACACTTTTGATTTCCTTTCATAAGATTGCCTGCTAAGACCATTGTGCTGGTCTCACTCGTTCCATCTTAAATTAATTTTGGTGAGATTATACAAAGAGATGCACACAGTATTTCAGATACAGGCTGGAGCCTTGTAAGTCACTACACTAAAGGAAGAATTTAATAACTTATGACCCCAATGAGCTTTTTCATAACTACGTCTGCAGCTGACTTAAACACATGACCTAGCTCCCTCTCTGCTCCCAGCTCAAGCACCAGTTAATGCCTGAAATTCTTGTTCATGGTCCCAAAGTGCATATCTTTGCATTTTGTACTATAATGTTCCATCACATTTAAATGGTTCCTGATCTCAAGGTCATCTAATTATTTCTATAGAATATGGTAATTCACATTTTTATTGTTAATATGTCCCACATCTGCACCACCCGAAAAAAAAAAAAGATCATTAATTCTTTCCTACTTTTTGGTATTGAGGTCGTTGAGGAAAATATTAAATCATTATTGTGATTATTTATTTATTGGATTATGATGCCATAATCTCATAATTGGACTTTGCTAGACACTTTCTAAGAGTTCCCCTTTCAGCATGGCTTTTTGCCAGCTTCTTCTGGACCACCTTTTACCATCACTTCAAAATTTTCATAAGTTCATCCTAATTTAATTAAGTTACTGTAAGTTTAACTAATATTTTCCCATCTGGCACAACAGTAGACATTTTACAGAAGCCTGGAATACTGCTTACACATGTAATATTTTTTCCCTCCCCCTCAGCTGTTTCATGCCTCAGAAATGGGGAGGAGTAAACCAGGGCTGAGTAGCCTTCAATCCTATGGAAATGTTGGAGTTATGCCACCAGGACAATGCAGCAGCTTGGGAGCAGCAGGCTGAGAAGACCAAAACATCATTGTTCTCTGGGCAACCAGAGATTCAGGGCATCCACCAGGTTTGAAATTCAGCCTTCTCAGCATCTTACAGCATGAGATTGTGAGGGAAATCTTGTCCTTTTTCCTTCTCCCTGGTGGGATGACAACAGACATCACTACAAGAAGATGCCTTTGACTATTTCTTCCCTAAAATCAATTTTTCCAGAAAGGACAAGAGATTAAGGAGTTCAGCAGAAACAGGATTTCTCCCCACGCATACACATGTATGTATTTTTAAAGCATCTTTCTTATTGTGCACAATAGCAATTCCAGAAACATTACTCTTGAAAATTATTGGTTCAGCATGAACACAGTAAAGTCCCAAGCGCTACATTGCTGTCAATTCCTTCAGTGCTTGCAGCTTTCTTGCAGCCTCCTAAGAAGTCCAGACTCCCGTAGGAGCTATTCAAGATGATAAAGTCATATTAAAGGCCTTTGCAGCCTTTTTTTTTTTTTTNAGCGCTAATACTTGCCCTTTGTGCTGTTTTCCTCTGGTATTACACAAATCCTGTGAGATTTTCCCATTTGACCTGATGACCAGATTCCTTACCCTTGGCAATAAAAGGCGTATCCATGCATGAGTCAGAAACAAAACTGTTGCATTTCTCGGCCTTTCTGTAAATGGTAGAATTCACACTCTTTTAGGCTTTTATCAAAATCTGTATTTGGAGAGTAGTGTGGATGTGAAAGGGAAAAATAATGGGTTTGGCACTGCAAGTGCATCAGAACAAGCCCTTGTTGTATGCTGCTCATCCAGTGAACTACAGAGTTTGTGAATGCTGATTTTCATTTGCCAAAACATTTAAGATTTATGGAGTCTGGTTTTATGCTCCTACCATATTCCCATCCATGACTCAGTCTTACTGATATTCTTTATTGTAGCTAATGTTCTCTTATGTCAGAGCATGACATGAAAAACCTTTAAAAAGACGGCATAAAAAAGAGATTACTTTTTTTGTTCAAGGTAGACTATCAGGTTTTTTTAGAGCCATTTGCAGCTGAGGCTTTGAAGTCTGGTGCCAATCTCATGTTACCTGTACCACTGGGGACACAGCTGACACTTTGCAAATATTCCCATATTCCCCTTTTACCCTTCCTGTCAAGGATGACTCAAAATAATACAAAGTCCTCGAACACATCCCAGCCATACTTTTTATGCCTCCAGTAAAATTTGATCCAGACTGTGATAGGATGGGTTTTTAATTGCCATGGGTTCAGGGAGTCTGGAAAGTTTCTGAGGTCCCTTCTTCCTCTTTGTTTTATGGACAATGCAGTTAGCATAAAATAGGCTCTAATACAAGAAGTAACAGAGAAAGCTGAGATGGTGAACTTAATCTCAACATCAATGCCTTTTTCATTTCATTCTTTATTAAAAAGGTCAGCTGTAATTAAGGTGCTTACTTATTTAAACACCTATAGATAAGGATGAATGATCTCAGAGCAGTGCCATGAACACTTAGATAAAGATAAGCTAGATGTTTTCCAAGTGGCTGGGTCTGATTAAATTTCTCGTAAAATACTTTTGTAGAACTGGCTGAATTAGTCTCAGATTTCCTAGTGGTTATCTTTGAGAATTTCTGGAAAATAAGTGGAGACCCAAAAGACTGCAAAAAGATAAAAACAGTGCACCTTTACCGTAAGGTAGAAAAGGGAATATTATAGACCACATAATTTCAGCTCTTGGAGGAATAGTGAAAAAAACCCAGTTGAAGGATGCACAAGCAATTAGAAGAAAAATAAGAAAGACTAGAAACAGCCAATAAGCAGCCACTAGGAACAAATGCTGTAACACCAATTTAGTTGCTTTCCTTGGCAGGGTAAACAGCTTGTATTTAATGAGAAATTGCAAGAGATACCATACATCTTGACTTGGATAAGATTTCTGACCTTATCTCCTATAACATCCTCATAAGAAACCCAAGAAACAGGGTATAAATGAAACTACAGGATGGAAAACCAAGTGTCCTGAAAAACATCCACAGAGTGTACACTGTCAAAGTACAATCCCATACAGTACCTCTCTGTGGAGAGATGCAGTCTCTTCATGATTTGTTTCTGACCCAGATTATAAAATATAGGATGTGTGTTAAATTGACAGGTCTGCAAATGTATTACATAAGAGAAAAATGCAAAGTTTTACGTTAGCAAAGTCATTGCAAAAGGTAATCCTTCCCCTTCCCTTGGGGCTCTCAAAGCCTCTGTGAGAACAGTGTATTTGGGTTTAGCCAGCATGTTTCTAGCCAGGTGTGGAACACTTGGAGAGAAGTATAAATGACAAAAAGATCCCGGTTTTCTGCAAAAATTTGGGCTAATTTGATTTAGGAAAAATGCTAAGAGGCAGCATATAACAGTGTTCATCTATGCAAAAGAACACTGTAAAAAGCTCTTACCCGTGACAAAGGAAGACAGTTAAAAGCTAATGAACTTCAACTACGGCAAGAGTAGATATTAAGAAAAGCTTTCAGCAGTAAAGATACTTAATTATCTATGGAATTTTTAGAAATTCCATCTCGGAAGATCTGTAGTAACAGATTCAGATAAGTTGTGCATTAAAAACTGCAATTTACTCACAGAAGATAAAAACCACTTTTCGTCCCTTATACTTTCTTACCCAGACTCCTTCCCTCAGTCTCCATTAGATTCCCCACGTGTGCAACTCCTCCCCCTGATGAAAGTTCTGCCACACTTCCACAGCTCCTTCCTCCAGCAGTTCACACCAGCATCCTTTCCTTTACCCATCTATTGTAACCCCATCGGCAGATTTTAGTGCATCACATTTTTCCTCACACTGCATTAACCCCCTTGCTTCAGCAGGCCTCTACATCTTTTTTCACCTCCATACAAGCTGTATGTGCTTGCCGTCTAATTGACAAGGGATGATCCAGGCCCTGGGACATGTTTGACCAATTAGGACACGCCAAGCAACACCCGGTACCTCTGAATCATCAGCAGTCCACCAAAATTCCACCCCCCTCAGCTGGGTTTAAGACCTACTCTGAGCCACAAGGCTGTGATTTGGTCTGGATGGTAAGGAGATGGATTGCTTGACTTCCTGACTTCCACTCCATTTAGGTTGGAAAAGAAATTTAAGATCATCCTAAGTCCAGCTGCAAACCTAATACTGACGAGTCCCCCTCTAAACCATGTCCCCCAGTGCCACAGGCACACAGAGATGCAGCCCTCTCATGCAGATGAAGCTCTGTTCCAGCAGATCCCACTCCACTTTCTTTACCCTCCACGCACAAGAGGTGATGGTGAGGCAGCAGACAAATGAGCTGGAGTTGCATCCCAGAGGCCTCCCTTGACTAAGCCGTGGACAATCATGCTTTGAAAAGCAAAATCC
The DNA here is from genome assembly GCA_013397055.1 of Pachycephala philippinensis. Taxonomy (NCBI): domain Eukaryota; kingdom Metazoa; phylum Chordata; class Aves; order Passeriformes; genus Pachycephala; species Pachycephala philippinensis. Next base: position 496,513 of record VWZT01015218.1, read on the forward strand.
ACTGCTACCCATAAAAGGGGCAGGAAAAGCACTTAACTCCACAGCACTGGCTGAAGCTGCTGTGGATCTGCCCAAAAAATGCAGCTCTCCAATGAGCAAAGTGTCAGACCTACCCATGACACTCAAATGCAAGTTATCCCATCCTCATCGCTGTGAGGGAACAGGACAGACCCCATGCACTTTGTTTATCAAGCAGATTTACTAGGCTGATGTAGTGAAACCTTTATGTCCAGGTTTTACTGCAGCTAAAACACTATTAGGTGAATATGGGCTTCTGTATTGGATTTCAGGACCAACACTTCCATACAGAGTGTTCATTCATTGATTTCAGATGCCCACTCTGAGATTTCCAGCCTGAATGCTTGGAAGCACTGAATTTTAGCAATTATGTGTTATTTTCAATAAAATCTATCCCAAACATGCCTGAAGCTTCGGTGCCAAGTTGAATACTTTTAATTAATACAAAGTATTTTAAACATGTATGCTTTCCTGTCAGTACTGCCTCATTTCCAATACATGCCTCCAATTGTTCTAAGTTTTACAAATACAAGGCATATGCTGAAAAATCCTGTGAACATTTCACTAAAGTTGTGCGTTTTTAATTAAATAAAATGTGATTGCCAGTCAGTTAAAGCTTTTTTTTTGTTGTTGTTGTTTTTTTTTTTTAAGAAACAAATAAGACTTATTTGAGCCTCAAAATTTCAGACACAGGTCTTGAACTTATCATCATCTATTTTAGAAATTTGTACTTTGTGCCTATGGCATACTTCATTTTGACATGTCCATCATTTTTCAAATGGATGCATGCTGCTATCCAAAATCCATTACTTGTGCTATGAATTGAATAACACTCTATTATTTACTTCTGGCATAGTATAATCAGACACATGCATCTTTTTTTTGGCTTTGTTACTGGCTTTCGCTTTCCAATGAAGGAGCCTGAATACATTAACTTAACATTTTAATGAATTGGTAACAGTAATGGGCGCTTAGAGTATAGATTGCTTTTGTAAAGTGCTACTGTATTGAGAAGTGCCTTGAAGTGTTGTCCAACGTTTACCTAGCAGTTAAGAAAGCATGATTTATTTTGGACTAGTTTTATTAGGCAGTTATTGATAGCTGTATAATGAATGATCAGTATGCAAGGAAAAGCATTCGATTGCTTCTTTCAAACCATTCTTGACATGTAGCGTAGCCAAAATAAACAACCTCCTTTCAGTGACTGCTTAAATCACAGAAGAAATCCCTACCAGCACTCAATGAAGGTTCTTTTCCTCCCCTCTTAAGGCAATTATTGTTCAAGCATATTATAAAATACTGGGTATTTTTCACTCAAATGTCAAAGACTCAAAATTATTCTGCACATGTTGTGAAGGGGGTAACATCTCTTCCTATTTTTCTTTTCATGTGAATGCAGCACAGTGTAGCAAGACAAAACCCACACAAACATGCTCTCTTCATACCAAGAATGCAGTGGCTTAAGCTGCAATGAATCTACCAATGGTAATCCTCCATCCCATGTTTCCACACTGTTCAAAGCCAAAATAAAACCATGTCTGAAACTGATTTTTAGTTAAAGGCTAGAAAGTGATTTTAATTTCAACAAATGCAAAAAAAGAAAAAAAAGAGGAAAAATAAGCCTATGGTATCTGACTACCTGCTCTCACCCCAATGGCTGCTGTCACCAACCAGAAAATTATTAATCACAGATTTATTCAAATTCATATTTTGAACAACATCTAAGCATGTTTGTGAAATGCATCACGAAGAAGCCATCTGTGCATTTTCAATGATACCATTTATATTTCATAAAACCAAGCAGCTGTTTTGCTGTGATTCTTCTGAGCCTTTAAAATTGGCTTTCAAGACCCCAAAGCCATTGAGGTTATAGAACATAAACCACAAAACATCTATTTCTAAGTGTGCCTGGAAGGGTGATGATGAGAAAAAATTACAAGATGCACAGAGAAATTCTTAGTGTTTACAATCTCAATTAGAATGAAAAGCAATTGTCAGGATTATTTTGACCCTCCAGCCTAATTGCCCAAATTCTCTTCTTTTATTAGACAGGGTTTGAGACTAAAGGTGGGAATGAAAACCTGAACTCCTGATAACGAAAACAATCACACGTGTTAAAAATAATCATTGTGTCTAATTCTATGAGAGAGAAAAGCTTAAGTTAATGCTGAGCCTGTATAATATGGGTAAATAATTGGAAGAAGGAGCATTTTATCAGAAGAGTAATGCATTTCTAAGCACAGATGAGTTGCATTTACTAAAGAGCAGCTAATATTTATGTTGGAGGCAGAAACTGAGTGAGTCACTGTTCTTTAACTAGGAATTTGTTCACTGCTTCTGCCTGAACCAAAATAGTTGTGTTGATTAAAATTGTAACACTTACCTCAGTACAGACAAGTATAACACACACTAAATTAAAGACTATATTCAGTGATTAGCTACTTTTAACCTAAATATGATACATTCCCCTTTGTTATAGAAAAGAAACTCTCCAATATCTTTGTTGTTGTTGCTTCACAGGACACCACAGAGATACAGCTTTAAGAGATTACATATAGGTAGGAAGATCAGGAGGAATAAAGAGGAATTATATCTTCCAGTAAAATCACAAAGTCACAGAATAACTCCAGTTGGAAGAAAGCTGGAACATCTCTAGCCTAAACTCTTGCTCAAAGCAGGATCAACACTGAATTCAGAACAGGTTTCTCAGGGCTTTGTCCAGTCAGGGCTTGAAAGCCTCCAAGGATGGAGTCACTTGCAGAGTTTGTCCACCTTTACAGGGCAAATCATCCTGTCCCAACCATATTGGTCTCCTCCCCTAAACTTTCTCCAGTTCACTGATGCCTGGCAGTCCCCACTTTGGGTGCAGTACTCTAGATGGGGCCTAAGGCATGGTATTTCCAACTACTTTCCCCATCACATGGTCAAAAACGTTTTCTGGCTACTGATTCTACAGCTAAAGTTGCATTGACCTGAGTGAGGGGAAATTTCACTCTGGCTTTTTATAATTTTGGGCCTAAATCTAGCTGGATTAGACTGTTCCAGGTGTATCTCGAGGTTTTGCCCTTTCCAAGAAAAGGCTAAGGCAGAACCAGCACTGCTGAAAATAGGCAAGCAAGTTGGAGCTCCCCAGGGCATGGCTCAGGGAACTTTGCCACCAGTTACAGCACTCTTACTGCAATCACATTTTGGCAAGGTATATGACTAACCCTGAAGTGAGAGAACGCTCAGCTGAAATTTTTAGAAGTACTTTGTCATTTCCTTAGTCTCATAGAATGCCTAGAATGGGAGCAATACCCAGGGGCTTTACAATAACACTTAAACAATCAGGTTTATTATCTGCTTGTCTTAATTAAATGCCTCTATTTTTTCCCCAGAGGAAGAAAGTTTTTTTACATTAAACAATTTAGTTTGAAGTAAATGGGCCTCTAAAAGATATATCGTTTACTCTGATTTGATTTACTCTGCACAGAAGATTCCTGTTCATGACTATTAATGTGACTTAGCCCAATCAGATACGTTTCATTTGTGTCCTACTTGAAATCTTTAGTTTCTCCCATATGTCAAAAATGTTGGGGCTGCTGAATGATAAAGCCTTGTTGCTATGGCAATTAGTTCCATTACCTAGGTGACAGTGCTGGCATAATGTCACCACTAAAGCGATATAAATCCCGGAATATTTTTAGTGTCTGTTGCAGATGAACCACAGTAAAACCACCACTTATCAATGAGCCAAAATACCCACAGGTGATGGGAAGGAAGGTGCAGCTTGACCACTGTCTGTGCTACCTGGAGAAGTGCAGGTGGACAGCAGACTGGACAAGTGGACCTCCTACATTCAGCTACACTATGAGAGAATGACAAGGAATAACAAAGAAAACCCCATAGAGAGTAATAATAATAATATTAAAAAAAAAAAAAAAGAAAAAAAATTCCTTGTTTGGGCTACTGCTGAGTGAACTACACCTCTCTACTCCCATCACATTGCCCTCTCCTAATTCACTGGGGTAATATGAAGGCAGGTGCTGTAGCCGCATGAATTTGCATATTTTAAGCCTTTGTATTATTTATTATACAATATTTAGTCACACTTTGAAACCTCTGTCGGGGTTAAAGTCTCATTGTAGCAGAAAACGTACAAATAAAAGCAATGCTTGATAGCCTCTGCCCTCCCAGAGCTGCCAGGCTTGAGTTGACAGAAGGGTTCAGGTGATGGTGAGGCAAAAAGCAGCTACTGCCATTTTCCTGGTTATCTGCAATTTATGAAAGCTTTTATCTTCTAGTCTCTAGTCACACCAATTCATACAGCCCGCAGTACAAATGAAGCCCACAGGTAGCAAATTTGGCAGTGATTAAAAGGACAATGATGATAGCATCTGTTATGTTTTGGGTTTTTTCTCCTCCCTCAGCTCTGCCTCAGGTTTCTGGGGCACGCTGAAGTGTGCTGGTATTGGCTGCACAGTCAGCATCCAATTGCACCTGCTTTGACCAGGAAATCTGCATAAAACGTGACAGGATTTTACTCCCACTTCTTTCTCAGATTAAAAATCCACGTTTTAGAAACCTGCCAGGAAATCAGTAGTTAGGGGAACACCCATAACCACGTTAAAACAGATGAAGGACCTCATCAGTCTTTAAGCATTCAGACAGAACAACAAAAACGTTATTTTCACTATCCCATACACAAGGTTCTTCTTCCCCCTGCCAGGATAGTGTGTAAGCAACTAAACACACCTAAGCAAAGAATATGCATCAAATAACCACAAGAAGAATTCTTGTCCCTTTTGCTGACAAAGAGCTGCTCCCAAAACGAATAAATTTTTAGTTTATTTATTATTTAGAATTATGAGGCTATGCTTAGAGCAAGTAGTCCTTGATCCATAAATCATTGGCACACCATTAATTATCCACACTCACCGCTTGCTGACTTGGTTAGTCATATAAATCACATGGCACCCTGAGCAGGCAAATGATAGTTGCTAAACATTGCATTTGTCCCTTTTGTGTCACTTTCCCCACCTGCTCCTCTGCTGGACTTTGTCAGGAACACTGCATCCCACTTGCACATCAGCAGCCTCTCTTTGTTTATCCTTTCTCTCCAAGTATTCATTGGTACAAGTCACATTTGTAGCAAACTTCTGAACTTGCCTAGTTCAAGATGTAGCTCATGGTCTCCATGCTCTCTGCCTGACCAGATGCCATTGAGAAGCTGAAAAAGCCCATAGCAATAATGCCATTGTGGAAGGAAAAAGAAAAGGAAAGAACTTCTCTGATGAAGATGCAGACTGACTTCACAGCTGTAGGGACTGTACTGCCTGTACTCCAAATTGTCAACAACCCACCAAAGGAGTCCTACATGTGGGCACACTTCTGACATGGTCAAAGGTCACATCAGTAATTTCTCTCTCACAGGGATTAATATTTCATACTGTTCCTCTGCTGGGAGATTCAAGTAAATTAACGCTGATGATGTGCCCTTTACTTGCTGTTCTGTGGACTTCATTAGGGCTGGAGAAGAACATTGTTTACTACAGAAGCCACAGCAAACATCTCTTTTACAAACCTGCCCACGTGTTATCTCTTGCATTTGATCCTACACTGACACTCTGCTCTCTGAACATTCGTTCCCCTCTTATCTTTTTTCCCCTGACAATGAACACAGACGACAGCATCAGAAGCCCACATGGCTGTGGATCTAGGTCTGCAGTTCTGCAGCACAGTTCAAGAGGTGAGAGAGGTCACCCACAAGGCCAACCCTCTGCATATGTTGGAAGCTTACAGAGTTTTGGCTTTCTTTGGACTACTGAGGAATAAAACAGGGATTGTCATTCGCAGCTGAGAAAGGAGGAATATTAAAGCTCACTCATGAACAGCCACAGCACCCAGCTGGAGCTTTAGCAAACTTAATAGAAGTTTACCTAATCTACCTGCTCAGTTGACAATTTTCTTACAGACATCCTCCAAATGTCCTACTTCTTGCATTTTGGGCACACTAGTGTTTACACAGGAAGTGACAGAGTTCTTATTTTTGTGCCCCAAGATATGTGCACTGTATCTTTCAATTCATTCTGTGTAAGATCCCCGTTTTGGATTTATGACAGCCTTCACCAGATTGTGTACTGGCAGACAGAGCCCAATGCCCAAGCTGGAGTTTTATACAGCATGTAGAGAAGGACTTTTGCTTTCTTTTCTCAATATGTTTCTTCTGTTCCAAGGAGCCATCTTTGGCCTGGGTGCTTTATTATGACAGTCAGTTCCAAGAGTGCAACCCTGAGATGAATACTGAATGACTGCATACATGGCAAATAAAGTGAAGGTCTCAGCAGGTGATAACTAAAAAAAAAAAAAACCCACACAAACCTTTTGCACTACACAGGAAGTACACAGAAACATCCAGTAGGAACTACTCAGCCAAGAATAAGGGATGAGGCACTTCCAAGACACCCCAAATGACAACCTTTTGTCCCTATTCCAGTGCTTGGTCCCGAGTGAGCTGAGCAGCCTTCTCTGCCAGCAGCTCCAGTCAAACAAGTGCACATGTGCTCTGTGAGTCAGAAACTTTCAGAAGAAAATGCTCTGACTACACCTAAGGATCATTTAACAAATGAATAACACTCAGCCACCTAAGGTGCAACCCACAGGAGCATGTTATGTTGTGCAGCAGTTTACTTTATGAGCTGAAAATTACAACTGATAATACTGTCTAGCTCCTGTCATGAGAAAGACATTGAAATTGCTGACCTTCCACAGAAGATAATCTCAATTCATTCAAAACAGTAACATGCCATAAAAACCAGCGTGCACCAGTGGTGCCTGTGTTACAGAAATAAGTATAACCAGTTCTGTACGCTGTTATTTATACATAATAGCCATAATACACCATCTATACAAAAAATTTAGCCCAAATGTGTGAAAACGGGAATGAAGATATTGCCCTGTACTGGGGTAAAGACATTTCTCAATACAAAGCCTTAAAAACATTATTCACTTGCTTTCAGCAATGTTAAGATGAGGCAGTCTTTCAGCTTGTCCTTAGAGACATCTTAATTGAAGCTCTGCAGTTATCATGTTAGCACAGGTACCAGCTATCAGAAGCTATGGGCTATAATATTATAGGCTTGCTTTATTTATTTTAAACTTGTGTTAACGTTGGAGAGACACCCTGGCAAATGTGGTGGTATAAATTTCTTATGAGATGTTCCTGATGTTCAAAGATGCCCAATTAACTAATTCCTACTTCCTTTAACGAGACAGTCTCAAAACCAGGGATAGTGCAAACAGTATGTCACTTAGTATCAACGGAGAGAAAATGTAAATTGTTTGCAATACCAACAGAAATGTCTTTAAACCCACACTTCACGTTACCCTTGGTAACCAGCATCACTGTCAGCTATATCAGCGTTCAAGGTTCTTCAGAAAACTGCAGCTTGGGCTATCCAGGGCATACACACACATACACCAACCCATTACCCTAAAAAGCACATTCCTGCCAATAGCACTCACATTTTCAGATATTGCTATTTTATTTCTTACTTGGTTGAGGGAAAAGATTTTTCTTTAGTTAATAGTCCTACACATCAATTTGTGACAAGCAGCTAGAAACACACAGATGTCTTATTTAGGATACAAACTAAATCTCACAAAAATCCCATTTCCCACTACAGAGTTAAGATTAAATACTTCTGTTGGCAATTATCCAATTCACAGGAAGTGGTCAGATCCACTGCAAGTTGCTTTCCTAAGGACTGGGCTCCACTTTCAGTGGTGGCAGGTGGTCCAGACATCCAGGGTTTAACTTAGAGCTGCTTGCTCCAGAGGGGACCCAGAGGCCCTGCTCTTTCTCGGAGACTGCATCTTTTTGGGGTTTTGTTTACAAAAATAGATTGCTTCAGCAGGGCAGAAAAAATCAGAATGGAATATAACAGGAAAAATCCTCTTTTCCCTTTTTCTCTCTATGTTGCTGTCCAGCAATGTGCTGGTAGAAGGAGGACTGCTTTCAAAGTAAAGGAAAGGACTTCTTTGTCTGCTTGTTTAAGGAGAAAAATAACAGCTAGCTCCCCCTCCTGTTTCTTCCTCTCTTTTTTCATTTATAACCCTCCTGCATAGTACAAATTGTTGTATATTTGCTCGTGCTTCCCCACTGCCCCATAGTCGCACCAATTATAAAGGGGTGGGAAAAAAGAAACTGCTTTTTCTTTTCTAGCCATAATCATCCACAAATCTCAACTATTCCTGCTACAAAGATGTGCCTTGGTTTCCAAGCACTTCACTCAATACCATCTGTACACATCCAAGGACAAAAATGTCCCTTTTTCTCCTCAAAAGTGGCCTTGTATAGCTCTCAAGTTGCTGAGAGAGTTTGGCTACACAGGAGATTAGTTTTCTTGCTGAGGAATATCCTATTTTGAGAGCCATATTATTCCTATCTTTTTGGAAAGTAGACAAGCAAGAGGCAATGTATAGATTAGAACTATGCTTAAAGACCATGAAATGTTCAATGTATTAATAAATATCGCTAGAAGGGAGCACTGCTGTGTAGTACTCACAAGTGTTCTCACTGAGCCTCTCACCTATACCACTGATGCCTTTATTATTATTTTGTTCACCCTCTCTTTGAGGAGTGGAAAATTAGTAGCCAGAGCTCGTGAATGTGCATCAGTAAAATCAGAATACTGGTGGCACTCCAAGTCCAAATGTTTTAGCTCCCCTTTTTTTTTTGCTCAGTGCAAATATTTCCAATGGACATTTTTGAGCACACATTTTCCTCTCTTCTGCCAGTCTGGGATACTTAAAAATAAAGTATAAAAGAAGAAGTAAAAAAAGTATGATTGAGAGGGTCTGGGTTGCTGGAATAACTGAGCCTTGCTCATCAACTGATGCTCAAACATCAGAGCACTTGATGGCTTATCAACACATTAAAAATACTTTGACAGTAGTTCTTTTGTTACAGTGTGGGTCCACAACATTTCTTCCTTCTCCGGAATTACTCTGCTTAAGTTGTCTGACTGATCTTTAAGCACTTACAAAGGAAAAAGGTCCGCTAATGCAATTTCACTGTCATTGTTTTCAGAGCTATTGAACTGTAAACCCTGTGTGTGAGGCAACTGATGTGTGAACACCTCATCGGGCAACCTCTCTTTAAGGAAAATATTTCAGGAGGTAATTGTAGTTAAAATGTATATAAGTAGAATATGAAAAGGCAACTTATTTCATGGAAAACATGAAATGCCTGATACAATACTGGTATATGGTAAACTTAATTTCTTTTCTATATTTGGTCTTCATATATGTAAAAACCTATACAGACATGTTGACAATATTGTATATATTTAATGCAAAAATTAAATTTCTCCTTAACTTATACTGTGAATTACTCAGCTCTCTCTGCATGAGATAAAAAAAAGGAAACCAAACCCTGAATGTGAAGGTTTTTTGCATAATTGTGAAGTCCACAGGAATTGCTGTTACATTTATATAACTTGGATCTGCTATGATTTTTGAATGCAATTGAAATAATTCCTTTTTCACTTGTAATGTCAACACTTTGCTGTTCTGCACAAGAAGTTATTAATTATCACAAAGTTCTGAAATCCACTCAGTATACATTTTCGGCAACATAAAGTGGTTTTCCTTGTCATTTATTTTTATTTCAGTTAGTCTATAAAATTCAATATGCTTGATATTAAAGAGGAAGATGGATAAAACAGTTGATTCACCACACTTGCCGCTGGCATAGTGGAAATTACAGAAAAAAACTTTACATCAGCATTCTTTGATGTATTAGTTGATCATCAGTATTCAATTATTTAAAAGAGGATTTGTGAATTGTATGCTAGTAGTAGTGACTCAGATGACAAAATAGTTAAAAAAATGGCTTCAGAAAGCATAAAATTAAAAGAGAAAAAGAGAATATGGTCTGAGCTAATGGCTGCAAAAAATCCTGCACAGAGAACGTCTGGATTAGTCAGTGACATGAGTTGCTTTAGATCATTTGGTTATCTAAATATTTGACCGCATTCAGTCTTGAGTAAATATTCTAGAATTTACAAATATATTCAATAAGAAGGAAAGCATCCTGAGAAAGTGATCATTCAGGACACTGTCAATATTAACAGAGACTGCACTGGGCTGGTTGTCAGCCACGAAGCCTTTACCAGTTAGTGTGAAACCAGAGAGATTTGTCTTCTTCCACCCAAACCGTGTCTGCGGTGATGTACTGATAACCTTCAGCTGTACCTTACCTCAGACACACTGTGCTCTCCAAATCACTTCTCAGTTTCCCTGAGCTGGCCAAATAACACACAAGCAACACAATAAAACTAGTCCGGAATGCCCCTGCTTCCCAGACCCATTCAATTTATCTCCTTGGACAGATTTTCTTCTTCCTGAATCCCTGCTCCCCCCTGCCAAATGCTGGTGAATTTCCTACAAACTCTGTACCTTTAATAAATTAAGCAAGTTGTCATGAGATCTGTTATCACCACTATTCACAGAAAGGAGAGGTTTGTAGAAACTCTAGGAAGGATATACAAACTAGTAACATTCAGAAAAGGAAGATGCATAAGGAAAAGACTATGACAATGCTACGCAGGGGACTTCCTTCACAGGATGCTGATTCCTTTTGTATTTAGCAGCTCTATGAAAGTGTCCAATTTCCCTGGAACACTCCTGTAGCTATAATTCTATAAATTCTATAATACCAAGAGGAGGAATGCTGCCACAAACTTGATTTCTTATGAAAAAAATGCAGAAACGTTTAAAAGAGGGCCGTAATCCTATTTTTTCTTACACATTTTTCTTTAGCATAAATGCTTTCTAAAGCAGAATAATAAAATAATGGAAAGAAGAAAACAGTGAAGAATGGTTATCTTGTTTGGGGTTTTAAGATCTGTACTTAAAGGGGGAAAGGGTTGGTGGCATTCTTTTTGGGCATCTGGGTGTGGGTGGTCTTGGTGTTATTTTGTTTGTTACTTTTAAATATCCCAAGAAACTGTAGAAGAAGTCATGAGTAACAAAAAATCCAAAACAACAGATATTACCTAATCAAAATTTTCAAATCAGGTAGCAAGTGCCAATCTAAGACAAACTATAATATGTTAAAATTGCTGTTAAAAATTTGGAATTACCAGACAAAATAGCCCAGCAAGGTTCTAAGGCTACACTGGATAATAAAAGGACAAGTGGGGACAAAAACCAGCAGTGAACAGGAAAGTTATGAATGACAGAAGGAGGAAAAAAATAAAGAAAAAAATGCCAAACAAAACACTGAAGTAACACCTCTCTTTTTCATCTAGATGTTAGCTGGAAAAAAGAACTGGAATATACCACCATACTGGTGCCCCCTCCACTGCTTTGTGGGCAGTCAGAACAAGATGGGAATGGACAGAATCTCCCAGGTTACTGAGATCAAGGTTATGTCATTGCAGGCACCATGTCATGCAAACACTTGAATGAATCCATCAGTCGTCTCACAGAGTTCAGCTTTTGTTTTTCCCCTTTACTAAGCCATCTGCAGGCTGTCCAGCAAGGTTTGAGACAGAATTTTCCTTAAATAAGTGTTCTTTCTCCCACTCATGATGCTCCTCAGGTCCCCCTTTGCTGCATGAAACAGGGAAAGCATTTTTACTCTTCTACTAAAGATTCTCCGTTCCTACAAGCCTTTCTTATCTTTTCCGTCATGAATGCATTTTTAATGAACACTCCTAACAAGCTTCACACTCTACTCCAGATACTGCAGGTTGGAAATGCTTCTCCTGACACATCTTCCAGTAACATTTGTCTTTATGGCACTTGCTCAGTGTTATCAGTGTGTGACAATCCCGTGGCCACCCAAAGGACTCATAAGTGATGTGCCTGATCTGCGTTCCAGGCACCACAGACACACATTTAACTCGATCACTGAACAAACTGCCGAGCAGGAGGCTCCTTCTCTCATCCAGCAAGGTATCACCTCTGATGACTGACAGCAGAACAATCCCCTGCACAAGCAGCTTCCCAGTGAAGTTACTAATTAGTGCAGATGTTATGAAGGTAAGAAGCCATCAGAACTTGGCAGGAATAACTTTGTCATTAAGTTATTCAATCTCTGAGTGACAAAATGACTTGTAGATGACTGTGCTGCGTTCTCTGCCTTTCCTTCTCACACTCCAACACTATGAACAGGAGTGTAATTTGGGATATTTTCCCTCTCAACTGTATTTCTTTCTGGTCTCCTGTCATCTTCCAGCAAGGATGGGAGTAAGAGGTTTGGATGTCACCTCTGTTCAAACATTGTGAAATGCAGCAGGAATGGAGCTGTTAATGACAGAGATAGAGCACAGCACACAGCAAGGAGACATGAAAACATACAGCTCAGCTGGAAGTCTGGAGATATCTTAAGCAGACAAGTCATCAAGAGTGGAGCAGAACCTTATCCTAACCTCATGCTCTTAATAAAGCCTGGTGACATGGCATAAGGTGTTTTCAAGTCCTAATCTTTCAGTTTGGCTTGGCTGGAGATGAAAGTTGATGTGTGAGTACACTGTCACTGTGTCAGACTCCATAGAACACGAGAGAGCAGCCACAGATCAATGCCACAAAACTTTCTAAATGAGAACCTCCCCTGAACTGGGTGAAAACATTTCAGGAAAATGTGGAAGCAAGCACAGGATGTGTTCTCCAAATGGTGTCTTCTAGTTGGTCAAAAAATACAGAATAAGCTGTAATGCCTGGGATTAAAGGACCTCCAATGCAGGCAGACACAAGCCACTGCTCCTGCTTCAAAATAAACTGCAAAAATCTCTAAGACAACCACCATCCCTTTTGATGTGAGCATTGTGCTTGTCATTAAACTCCATTGCCAAACCTTCTGAGCTGACTGATGAGCACAGCTACGCTGGCACTGTGCACACAGACACGAGACAGAGCATCTCATGTGCAGGGAAGGAAATGTTACAATCCTGAGCAGCAGGTATTCAGGACAATGATAAGCCAAAGAACAGAGTCATGAACAACTGGCACCATGATTGAAAGGGAAAAATTAACTGTTGGAGATAACAATATTCCAAAAGTACTATTTAAAAAACCCCGTTTTTTCCTTAATGTGAAATTAAAGGGACACACCAGGAAATACTCTGTTCATACAATTATACAATATTCACAGTGAGGGATGTTTACATCCAAAGCACCCCTCCTAGGGCCAGTTTCCACCAACACTCTTGCACAACTTCACTGCTGTCACACTGTCATTAACCCCGAATGGCCATTTCTGCTCTCTTGGTGGCTGTGATTAATTAGTCTGCTTTGAAAAGCAAGCTGCTCTGTGCCAGAAACCTCTGAAATTCTGCATTAAACACACAGGGACACAGCTACGCCTCCAGTCTCCAGCTGGATCAGGACTTCTCAAAGGCTCTGACAGCTATTTTGCCATATCTGTGTGACAATGTGAGTCTGTGAGCCAGCACAGACCTGCCTGTTGCTGTTGCCACAGCACAACTGCTGTTTCTGTCTCTAAAGGGAAAGGGCTCCCACCATCATGCTACGGGCTCATCCAACTACACAGACTCTGGAAATAAACATAGGCTTCAACATCAGCAGCCTGATTTTTAGATGTGTTAAAAATGTATAGCTCTAAGAGTTACTATACAGAGAAGGCGGAATTCTTTCTTAGTGCCTAGCACCTAAGTATCTAAATATGGATATTTTTTGACTAATTACCTGTCAAAACCCCATGGATTTGCAATATTATTCCTCCAGCTACATTCTAAGAGATCTCTTTCCCGTCTTTTAAATGTGGCTCTAGGCTCAGGTGCATATGTTGATCCCTAAAGAGCCATTTCTGTATCAGATGATTCATTTTCTGCAGATGATAAGGTACAATAAAAGCAGTCACCAATAAGCCACGCCCCCTCATAATTTGCCTTGTGTAATTGCTACACTTAAGAGCTTTGCACATGAAAAGCTACTGGTAACTTTTTTCCCCCACAGGTGCAGCCTCTGTTCCTCTGCAGGTGCATGTAAAGATTAACAAAACATTGCTTGGTTTAGCTTTGCTTGGATTTGAATACCACGGAGGAACCCGTCTTGCTGTACTAATTGATGGTGTGGGACTTTACACAGAGGAAGAACAAAGCCTTCTGTGGTCTGTGTATAGAAGGCACCAAAAAAAAATAATTGGAAACAAGCTAAACTGGAGGCTAAAGGTAAACTACAAATGAGTGGAAAATCCAGCACTGCCCATTATGGTTATTTTTGTCACTATTGGGATTTTTGCTGCAACCGTAATCTCTTACAAATAAAGCCATTTACCAGCAACACATCAAAAAGGCATTATCAGAAAAATCAGCCAGATAGACTACTTCAGCTAGAGCAGTGCATGCAATGCTGCCTCTCTTAAAGGCTCAGATTTATGAGGCAGAAACTTTGCTCCAGGCGGTTTGCAAGAATAGGTACAGGAGGCGGAGATTCCAGGGAGGAGGGTGTTGTGTTGTGGTTAAAGGTTATAAAGCTGCGTTTACACCGTGCTCCTCAATAGCTATAAAATTAACTTAGATATTTCAAGAAAGGACAAGCACAAAACCGTCAGCGCTGCGGAGACAAGGGGGAAAAAGACCTTTTTTTTTTCCTCCAGTAAAATTTCTGTCAAAATGGAAAACAGGGGATTTATGTAGAGGTATCAGAAACAAAGTTAAAGTTTTATCTGCAGAGAGTTCAATTTAGAAGCAGACTGTGAGAGAGGGGGAGAGGACAAGGCGTAGGAAATTTAACATGCTTCCCAGGCACATGCTGTGACAGTATGATTCTCACCTCCTAAAGCCCATGAATCAAAGGTATTGAAGATTCAGGCATTTTTCTCCTGGCAGTGGGTGGCCTCGTCCCAAAATCCAGCTGCCTTTCTGTATGAGACAGCTGAAATCATCTTCACATAGACGCTAGATTTATGTTATTATGCAGATGATATCAAACATATATGCTCTGTTGAGTTTTCTCACAGTATAATTGCCTCCTTCTCCAAACTAAGCACATGTCTCATCACAAAAGATCCAAAAAGGTCTTTAGGCATACCCTCCAAAAATCAACAAAGTTATTAGATGATTATAAGTAGCCATTTTCTCTTTCTTTTCACTCTTACTCACTGACTTTCATGTACTTCAGATTTTTTCGGTGCTGACCTGGAGCTCAGCTCTTTTCAGAAGCAGAAGTGGAGGGCTAAGCTGAAGAGACCTCACACCGAGTACCTACTTGATTATTTGACAGTCAGGGCCACAGAGTGACCACACAAGCTGCCAACGTGGCTGGGAGCAGCAGTCCATGCAGTCAGCCACCTTATCCTCAATGCTGACCAAAGCAAGCCCCTTTAGGCAAAAATCCTCACAGGCAGTTAACACAAGAGCATGGAGTCTGTTAAAAACCTCTCCATTTAAGCCAAGGGATCCCATGCTAAAAGATTTATATCCCTGTCCTCGATGCTTACAGAATAACAGAACTGCTGTGTACAATCCTAATGTCCCCTCATTTTCTACTCTTCCTCTTCAGTGAAGAGTCCCAATTATACATACAACAGGTTTTCCACAACACTAAATAGTCTAGTTTTTTTTCCCTTGCAAGACCCTCAATTTCTGCTGCAACCCTTCATCGCTGGCCCTTTTCTCCTAAACCAGATGTGAGCACCAGCTGTGCCTTTACCACTCAAGATCTTGTCATTTCCATCAAAAGGAGAGTTTTTGCACCAAAAACCTGATGCAACAGGATTTAGTTTTTCAAGTAAAATTTTTATCATTCACTTAATAGCACAAAAGAATCAGTGCACAGTCTCCCAGTGCTCGTATCCACCTTTCAATGCAGCAGTTCTGCAGCAATTTAGAGGAAATAGCTTATTACTTAGTGATAGCTGGTATTAGCCATGCTGGCTTTTATGCCATGTTAATCTAAAATGGGTATGTAAGAGTATGGTATCTCCATCTGCAACTATATGCATGTGATTTAAAGCCGGGTATCCAAATAAGAATTTAGGGGGCTAATTGTAGATACTCACTTTCTAAAATGGTAGCATTAAAAAGCCGCCACTTCATTTTGTAGCTAGCACCAGGCTTTTCAGCAACTCTCCAAGTGCAATTTAGCACTATTCTTTCAAAGATCTTCATCCTTGAATGGGCCCAGCACCTAAATATCCTGATTTAGACACCAAGGTATGTGTGTGTGGTATACTCATCTGGGCATCTAGTCCTTGGAAAGAGCAGCTGGAAGCTATGAGAGTTTCATTTAAATGCTGAAGTAGGATCTGAGCTCTTCTGAAAGTCAGACATTTAGTGGTAAAAATCTATAAGCATTCAGGTCAGTAAGAATTATCATCTCTGTTGGGAAGGACACATTTGTTTTACTAGATAAAGCAGCAATCATTTAGCTGTTTTTCTCACAGCAAGAAATCCCATGTTTCATGAATTTATGAGAGCATGCCCAAATCCTGTAGGCTGTATCTTCCCTCTGCATTTGCCGTATGAAGAAAACAGGTAAGGTTTGCAATAAGACAGAGAACTAGCTGAAAAGCTGCTGTCAAGATTGCAGGTTTCAAATAAAACAGATATTCTGAAAGGCTCTACTAGTTCAGCAAGAATAACTGAAGTCTGAAAACTAAAAATATCAGCCTAAGGAAGACCCTATATAAAGTCTGTGCTATTCTGCTAAACAGTTCCTACTCCACTGATGCTATTAGGGTGGTACTTTAAGCGTTGCTACGAAGATCTGAAGTGTGTTGAGCAGTTTCCTTAGTTAAGGAAACTTATTTGACATCTGTGAATGTGCCATTTATATATTGCATACGTAGCAAGAAAATACTGGCTTATTGGTGTAGCTGGTTCCTGAGTAGAATAGACTTATATATTCAACTCCAATTTATCTACTACCTTGTGGGAGGGCAGAGCTTGTGCAATCAAAGAAAAGTAGTATTTGCTCCTTACTGGTTTTGGAAAAAAGCTTCCAATTTTTTTTAATCTCTGCAAATAACAAAGAGAATTCCCTGCTGAAAATGTCTCATCACACATTTTCTAGCAAAAAGCTTTAATCATACCAAACAGGAGGCTGACCACGCTCTGCCCATGCGTAATACCTGCCAGCCTCATCTTTGCCAAGATCCTGTCTATCCTATTAGGTAACACAGTTTTACTTCTTTAGGCTGGTGCATAATCCTCGAGGAACAAAGCTGCCAACGCTTACCATTTTATGGAGTCTCATATGCTATTTACTGTTTCCTCTCAAGGCCACAAGCCTGAGAATATTACACGCCCACCCACACACACAAACACATCTTTCCTTTTAATTGCATTCCCAGCCTTGGAGATTACGGATCATCCTGGAACTGTAAACTACGTGCGTCCCAAAATACCAAAACCAACCCGAGACGCGTGCAATCTTTGGATCTTTTCTGCCTAGGAATTTTGGGGCGGGAAGGGAAACACTTCTGGTTTGGGAATGATCCTGGTAGGCCAAGTTTACCCCCTTGCAGCTTATGCAACAGCTCTGAGTCACTCGCTGCAACCCATCTGGCAGGATGCATCCTGCTCCTGGCACGGCAGCAGCTCCGGTGCGGCACACAGAGGGGCTGCAGGTGCATCCAGCCTCTTGCTACCTGAGGATTGTGTGGCTGGGAAAGAAAAATGCATCACAGAGGCTGCAAAATTAACCTGGAAGTGGTGTGCACCCACCAAGGGTGAGGAGAATCCAGAGGCTGCCAAGGAAGGACCAAGCCCTCGCCAAGATGGATCATGGGAAGCCTTTCTGGAGGGTGAATGCTGAAACATCAACACTGTTTCCTTAACATATTCATAGGCAGCATCAGCTTGGGTGAACTGAGAGCTCCAAAGCTGGAAACACAGCCCACTAAAACCATTTGTGATGAAGGGCCAGCTGCAGTGGAGATGTCATTACAGCCAATGTCTTGGCTTGCTTCAACTGCCATTTACGTCCTAGCACAGTAAAATTGGCCTTTATTTTGCATTTATTGAAAAGTGATTTAAAAGACTTACTTTCACACCATTTTTTTTTCTGTTAGCAGAACATATTTTGGAGCCCTGGTTTTGTTCTTTTTGTAATATTTTTTTTAAAGCCAGAGCCTTAATAAAGTCAGTAATTTCAATGAGAAGACAAATGTTAACTACTTCAATAAATACAAACCATGAAAGAAGTGAAATTATTAAACTTTCTCCCCTCATGGAAGCCAGAGATAATTTCATATCTGTGGGAGGTGCTGACTGCCCAACTGTTTGCTTAAATATGTTATTTAAAGTATTCTTAAAAATACTGTTCCCTCATAACATTCAGCATTCCCATTACCCTAACCATCAAAATGATTTTCATAATGAATGCAGGGCATTCATTCTCACTTGATTCATGACAACAAGGAAAATAGAAAGCAGACAGAAAATCATGAATAGTTGTGCAGTGTTTCTATGATACCGAGTATGAATGGCCGAAAAGGCCAAGCTAATAATTTCTGTACTTGTACTATTTTGGGCCATCCTACTTAGTTACTGTGAGAATCAAAGCTTCTTCATTTCTTGATCACCCCTGAAAAATGAACAAGTACTAGCAGCCTCACTGTACAATTATCAGCCCTCAAATTCTAAGCTGAGAGAAAAAAAAAAAAAAGCTCAAAATATAATAAAGAAGGTAGGAATACATCTGCCTTTGTAAACAAAATCACACTGATGAATAAATGGCATCCATGCTAATACTGCCAGAGGCAAAACTGTAACCTGAGAAAAAACATCAATCTCTTTGTGTTGCTCTAGCCTCATTGGGATTGCTATATTTATTAATATCCAGATTTTTCCCATACATCAGTTGCTACTACTGCTTTGTACTTTCTCCCCTGCAAGGTCAAAATGTAGCTCATAGAGTCTTACTATTAAAAATAAAAAAAAGAAAAGGAAAGAAAGATTTGTTTCCAGTCAGCTCAAAGTCACCATGAAAGACAGACTGATCTGCACACAGAGCAGCCTCCAAAGGAGCTTCAAACTGTAGGAGTAGGGATGCTAATAGAGCCACCCTGAAAGGTCAATACAGCTCTGAAATTAAATTAAAAAGAGAAAAAGAACCTGCTCTATGCTTTCTTAGATGTTCATGTCCATGTGAGGAGCACAACCATAACTCAGCAGTGACACCCATGCACCTCAGCAGGCTCCTGTGCCACATGGCACATCCCAGCCTGGGGTGCTGCTGCTGGAGGAGTGCAGGTACCCCAGTAATGCATGTTCTGAGGACCCTGTCTATCCCCTCATCACCCTGGTAATTCAGCCTCCCCCACATTTATCTGGTGAGAAATTCAGTACTGCCACCTATGAAAAGCTGGAGATTACAATCAGATAATTTGGGAGCTCTCCCAGAGCCACTCACTCCCCATGGGATGTTCTGGAGCAGGGCTACAGGCTGAGCAAAGCCTGATGTGACCGTAGCTTGTTCTCTGTCCAAAGCAGGCAGGACAGTCCCAGCCCTCATCAGTGCCTGGGAAACAGGGATCCCTCCAACTCCACAAAAAGGGAGGACCCTGCCCCTCCTCCCCACTGTGAGCCATGTGGCTGCAGGACCCACGATGGAACAGCCACCCTTGGGTGCCAGTCCATGCGCTGGTAGCAGCATTGCAGGACATTCACAGGGGACATCAGCCACCTGCTGACCAGCTCCAGCCCAGCTGCCCTCCAGCAGACACAGCCAATCCCCTCTGGCCATGGCAAAAACACCTCCAAGGAAAGGGGCACGGACAAATGACTGCTGGAAAAGGAATTGCAGCAGCTCATTTATCCAGGTGAGTTCAGCAAGTGCTGAAGGAAAATAATCTCTCTGCTGTTTACCTTTGTTCATGGTTTGTTTTCAGGCACAAAGTAGCCAAATTAGGTCACGGCCACGGGGATGTATAAGAGCTTGTGGTTTCTAAAGCCGTGCAAGTATCACCAATTTGGCTCACAGGTACTGTGATAAGCAAGGTTTTATCTCTAATATTCACCACATTAACTTCTTTTGAGTGTAAATTTGCCTGAGATGCAAAGTGGACTCAAAACCCCATCAGGTCCAACAATTTCAGTCAAAGCCATCAACTAAGATTACCTCAAAACCTTATAGAAAATAACTAAATTTAGGATTTTAACAAGGTCCAGGCAGGATGAGTTTTGATTGGTTTCAGATGTGACAGCAAAATTTGAATACTCATAGCTGTTTGTAAATTTAGGCAAGAGCTATAAATCTCTCTCTCATTTGTCAGTTCAGTTAAGTTCCAGTTCTGCTGCTATACTCAAACGCTTGGCAGGATTATGCTTCTCTGTTTTATTTCCTAATTTGACCATTATAGTAACTAATTTATTTCTATGTAATTTAATTATCTTTAGCTGTTCTGCATCCTTGGTGATCTCTGACTACTCCATCTCCAGCTATTTAATTTTCACTCTTCTCCTGCATTTGAATGATTGCTCTTTACATAGATTGCTGGCATGGAAATGTTGCTTAACTTGTAGCATCTGCTGGCAGAGCCATTATTTTATTTCAATACATCTTCTGGCCAAGGGGATGGACCACAGAACTTTGATCTTTGGTCCTTAGGGCTTGCATTCAGAAGCCATTATTTTCTTACTGATGTTAATAAAGTTGCTCTGCTTTTTCCCTCTCTTGGTTCCTGCTCCTGTTCCACCACCATATGCTATTTGCAAAGCAGAGAATTTCCTTGATCCTTGCAAGTCTGCCTTTAAGTCCTTTATTTCTATATCCCACCCACTACTGGGAGATTCAAGTTGAGGAAGAACCTACTTCCTCCCCTTCTTGGTGCCACTGATCTTAGCACGAGTTTCTCAGCTGAATCCTGTGGGATGCAGATTTCACCTCTACCTACAATATAAATGTGTTCCGTCTTCAAAGTCCTCACAGGGGCCCAGCAGCAGCTTTGGCTTCCCTCAGGGCAGCCTTTCCTCTGAGCTGCCTCCAGCTCCTGGGTGCTCCCCTGGCACATACATCCCTTTTCCCAGTGCATAGTAACTGCAGGGTACAGGCATCATTTCTCTTGTTTAGCATTCTCCCAGTATCACCTTTCTTACAGCTGTTCTGCCACTGCAATATTTGTAAAAGTATAATAACCTAAAATGTGGCATTTGGATAATGGAGGCATTTCACATGAACTTGTCTTCAATTTAGCCATGTGTATTTGTGTCTCAGAGGAAAGCAGCATTCCTCACACCTTCCTTTTCAACATTTTTCTAAATTAATAAGTCTCAGAATAGCAGCAGATAAATTTACTTATTAGAAAACAGCTGCCAAAATTTGCCACTAACAGGTGTATGCAGGATGTATTTCTCCACAGTAAAAAAGAAATTCAATCTCCAAATAGTTTCATTTGGCACTAAGACAAAAGTTCTTTATTCTAAATACATGTCTACAAGGTTTCCACACAAGTTTTACGTCTGTGGTATACTAAAAAAAAAAAAAAAAAATCTTGTTTAATGGGCAAATTAAAATTGCCAGATGATATCTTAAATAATACAAAACATACTCCAATTATCTGCTGATCTTTCTGAAAGCCTGCACACCTCTTCCACTTTTTTTTTACCCACTTTTTTTTCTTCTTAGGCTGGTTTCTCCCTAACAGACCATGCATCACCTCTCGCCTGTTTTGCTTCAAAAGTAGTCACTGCCCACTCTATGAAGTGGGAATTCAGGTGCCACTCCCCAGTTTGAAGATATTTCAAGGATGAGAGAAAGCTGAGCATGTGGTGAGATGACAGGATACAGGGTTCAAGTCGGGTCTGGCCAGACCATCGAGCAGCGTGAAAGAATACTGTCAGCTATTCTGGCTTGCTCTGAATTTCTCTTTTTGAAGACATCAGCAGAAATCATACAGTGATTCCTCAGTGTGAGTTTACAGAGGGAATGTGATGCCCACGTGAAGAAAACCAAGAATTTAAGTCATCTGCCGAGAAACTGGTAGACTTTGAGAGAAAGCTGAAAGCCTGGTGGAGTTAGTTCAGTGGTGGCAGGGATCTGCCAGCTGTGCTGACCCTGCTCCCCTTGCACATCACTCCTCTGTGCCACCCCTGCTGCACACAAACAGCCTTCCCCAAGACAAGATTCCAGGGACGAGCAGGATTTTTCCTGCAAACACTGCTCCTGCCTGCTGGAGGTGGACTTGATTCAGAACAGGGAGAATATCCTGCACATTCTCCTCAGTGGTCCCTATGCAGACGTGGGGATGTTAGAAACAGGAGCCAAGTGTCTGTGGGAATATCAGCTGATACCTGGAGCTGGCTGCAGACAGAAAGAGGAAGAATAAGCAGGAAGGTGAGAGCATAAAAGTCTACAACTGCAGTGCAACAGGCGCCTGAGGTCACAACAGGGACTATTATTTTCTGGCAGGAGAGAAATAGTAAATCGATGCTTCATTGTGATCTGGTGGCTGGCTGACATCTATGGCACCCTGCCACAGGTGGCTCACATGACAGCCTCCTGCAGTATATCTTCCACACTTAGGAACATCGCAAGAAACAGAACAGTTTCTACAAGATATATTGTGTTTGTGTTTCCAGAAGCCTCTAAAACCTCACAATAAAACAAAACAAAACCAAACCCAAAGCAACATGCCCGAAGTACAGGTAGCTGAGGTCTCAAAAGCAAGGAAATTCCAGAACTGGCTTCATCAGTAAAACCTTAGTTTTGTTTCTTTTTATCTTTTTATACATACACTGTCTTAAATGCAGGAGAAAATATTAGACACTTTTAACAAAATACCTAGGATTATGACATACACCTGGAACCTGTGTGGGTGAATTTGGGTGTTAGGTTTTGTTTCTCGAACACACAATGTCATGCAACCTTTCTGCTATATCTACATACTTCAGATTGCACACCTCTGTCCCAGAAGCTGCTTACCTGGGAATCTTGTATTTCAACCATGTAAACAAGTCCATTAGTTTGCAGACTGAAAACACACCCCAGAAGGCACGCTCTGATTTCCTTGGCACTGCCCCTCAATCCAGCTCTACAAATGGACCCCCAGCCAACTAACTCACTCTAATGTCAACCAAGGAGTAATTCTGCTGTGCTCCAAGTGCTTGTTCTGCTTTCCTTGCCAACATCACTAGAAGCAGGGACAGAAACTGCCCTAAAACACAGGCTGTGGTCCCTGGATCCTTTAGCCTGACCCTCAGGAAGGAGAGCGAGGATGCGTCAGCAGACCTGTGCTTCTGACGAGGTAAATTGTGAGTGAGCCCTGATGTGAAATTGCCAGGTACGAGTCACCTGCTGGTTATGACAAATTTTGTTTGCTCCGTTATTGCAGGCAATGTAAAACCAGGGCATTGCACAGCTTCTGCACATACATCCAGTGCAGAGAGGGATTTCTTACAGGGACGTGTGTCTCCAGTATCATTGCTTCAGTATTTATCCCTGGCTCCATTCATTTTTCTGCTTAGAGCTCACACCCAGCCATGAAACACTGGCTCTTCTATAATTAAAAAGTGGAGTTTTTTCTACTCAGTTACTGATGGAGCTTTGTGCATGCTCACAATTGAAACTTTAGAAATGAAAGGTCCCACAAATTTTGCCTCAAATACACCCTTTTAAGTACAGATCTGGATGTTACAACTCTGGCTTTTGTCAGAAGTTTTCAATGTCACTGTAAAACCATTTGTGTTTTAATATACCAAATGGACATGCCTACATACTGGATTTTGTTGTGGATAAACCATCCAAGACAACCAAGGTGACATCAATTTTTTGCCAGAAGACAGTGGCTGTAAGACACTCCAAGTTTACTACTTAAACTTACAAAAGCAAATTGGCACTAATCTGCACTTAGGACTCCATTTAAAGAGGTAATACTTGTAAGTGCTAATTTTGCATAAACTCTGGTAATGTTTATTAATGAAAGAGACAATATAGTATCAATTAGGAAATGTTCAGCAGCTAGTTAATAATAGACAAAATAATCCCCTTTGGCTCCTCAGCTGTCTTAGCAAATGTTTAACAATGAAGATATCCAAGCTCGAGCAGCCTAATTAAAGAGGCTTTTTCTCCTTACCTACCTTTCTGTCCTTGAATGTTTAGCTCTTATAGATCAACAATTGTGACTTACAAAGGTAAAGCCTAACTACACATTCCCTTTCACTTCTGCACTGTCACAATATGTTGTCAGGGGCTACATGATGAAAAAAGCATCTAGAGTTCAAGGGGAGACCAGGACACACAGCCCTTGCTGTTCTAGAGGGGACATTCCTCCTTGATCAGCATCTATACCTTGACTCGTGGCTGCTGCACCACAGGAATGTCACCCATTCTGATGGCACCTCCCCATTTTCTCATTTTCTCTTTTCCAGATCTGCCCCTGCACAGTCCAGGCCAGGTTAGCACTCTCTCTTACACAAACTATGAGGAATTGCAGCTCAAGGGGATGCAGGAACCCCGATGACACGTCCCAAGGTCAGCCTGGTGCAGCAGGATTAGCAGTTTGGGCTGGCAGCGTTTTCCCTGGCTTCCTAGCAGCTCTGCATTTACACAGTCTCCAGATCAGTTCTCAAGTACTGGGAAACGCTGAAGTCACTGCTGGGGGCTGCAAGAGACTCGACAGCACTGCTTCAGCTGCCTGTTTCTGCTCAGCAAGGAGCTGCCCAGAGAGAGGCTTCAGACCTTTAAGCAGAATCCTTTCTCTCCAGGAGATACCCCCTCTCTGTCCTTGCTGCCTCTCAGTCACATTTCAGTTCATTATCCGGCTCTTCCACAGCAAGACTTCAGAGTCACCCCTCCCTTCAAGGCATGTTTAGTTGAAATTTGCTGTCATTTACCCACACCATGGGTATTTCACTACAGCTGTTTCCAAAAATTAAGTGAATTAAAAGAAATACTAATGAATTAATATAATAATAATAAGCTATATTGTACTTATTATTTATATCATATTACAGCATAACAAATATAATGAATACTCTTCTCTCCAGTGGCCAGTGACAGGACCTGAGGGAATAGCATGAAGCTGCGACAGGGGAGCTTTAGGCTGGATATCAGGAAAAGGTTCTTCCCCCAGAGGGTGACTGGGCACTGGAACAGGCTCCCCAGGGCAGTGGTCACAGCACCAAGCCTGACAGCCCAAGAAAATTTTGGACAATGCTCTCAGGCACATGGTGTGACTCCTGGGGCTGTTGTGTGAAGGGCCAGGAGTTGAACTTTGATGATCTTTGTGGGTTCCCTTCAACTCAGGATGTTCTAGGATTCTAGGAACTACAGAGATCTGTTCTCGTCCCTTCCCTCAAATCCATAGCACAGAGGTCTGCTTTTCTTTAGGGTCCTTCCCACAGGCTCACATGTCATGGAGATTAGCAGACAATGCAGAACTGTCTGAGAGCATTTCAGCAGGAAACAGTGTCAAATTAGCCAAGTTAACATGATAGATTGTGATAAATTGAATGCCTGGGGTGCTACGTGCTTGAACTATGTGGTGCTGTGTAGCACAGCAAATGTATTTCCTAAAAACCCCTAACTGGGCAATTTCATCCATATAAAAATGCTACTAAATATGCCTTTGCTTGTTGTCAGACACTTTCTTCTCCTTCTCAGCAGCTATAAAACATATGGTTTACACTGCTAAGAGCCTCTGTAAAACATGCTGTAGTACCTGTGGGTTATACTTAGCCATAGATGTGTCTTCAGCTGATGTCAATTGTTGTAACAGCCCTGACGTCAGAGCTGAGATTGTTTACAGCAGCTTAGCATCTGTGCTCAGCACTTACCAAGGCAGGCAAATGAGAAGGGATTTGGCTTTAGGATCAGGAGGACTTTAAAGTAGAACTTGGTCTGGAGAAATTAAAGTCAGGCAATGACTCAAATCTGGTCCTTGTCTGCTTGAAAACAGATCTATAGATATAAACCTGTTGATCTTGACTCTCCTGCTCCCCTTTACCTTATACAGCATAAACCTAAAGAAACATCTGACAACAACACAAATACACACACATATATATAAAATTGTAGAGGTGTTTATACTTTGTCTCACCCTCCAAAAAGAAAGGCTGACAACCACCTTCCATAGGAGCAGCTAGGACCATGCTGAATCTTCTCACCAGCTTCTCTATACATGGAGAGTGCTTGGCACATGGAGTTTTCCTCTGACTGCTGTGGTTGTGTGTAATTCCATTCAAATGCCCCATCTCTTGCTCAGTTTTATTAAATTCTTGACAGCAAGGATTTGTTGACTTCATGTATTGATGAACGCAGCAGTAAATTGATCATGGGAAATATTTTCTTCTATTGCTTTTGAGTTACTCACTTCTCAGGTTCATCGAAATTCTCCTAATTAATTTTTGCATTATGCATTACATTTCAACATAGGCAGGAAAGGGAGTACTTGAAGAGGCACCTTCACACTATAATTCACCCCACCAGAGAAGAGAAACTTCATCCAGCTCCTACCTCCCAAGGATGGACAGGAATGTCTCCTGGACTTTAATCACAGCAGGACTCCAGGCCTCCTCTCAGGGAAGGTTTAGTAGGAGCCTCCTTTTAGTAAGGGGGACACAGCAGTTAAGTGCTACAGCCTAGGGGTAATGCTCCTTCACAGCTGGGACGGTTTCCCAAGACACTTCTTAAGCAAAGTTCCAGGCAGCCCTCACAGTACTCTAAGTTTTGCATTGCTGCACTGCATATAAACCTCACAACCAAGGTTTTTGCAACTTCCACACTATAGTTTTACAATAGCACAACATAATAAAGAGTGAGGAAAAAAAAAGAGTAAAGCACACCATAACCATCTAATAGGAAAATAACCTCAACCTTCCCTACCTGCAGGAAGCTGTAGAACTCACAGGGTTAAAAATTATTTTTTCAGTCAATCTCGTTATGCATCCCACACACTAGAACTTACCTGACATGAAAGGGAATAGATGGATATAAATATAGTACATGAAGTGCAGCATTAACTTTAGTACAGACAAATTACGTTAAAGACTGTCAACATTTAGTCTGGCACAACTGCTGTACTGCTACAACATTTGGGGGGAGAAAAGAGGGACTCGGGATGGTCTCATTTGTCTCCTTCCAATGGGTCATTCAAAATTGAATCCTGTGTTAACCCACCCCAGGCTTTGGGGAGCCTCAGTGGAAAGATGTTATTTCTGAAGGCGCTTGTAAGAGCAGCTTCGTGAGCTCTGCATGGGGAAGAGGCAGAACTCTGTGGAGCTCCTTGTGGGAGTGTAATGGCTCATCTGGGAGATGCCTGTACTGCAGCACCCACCAGGGATGGCATCTCCTCCTCATGTAGCCCTGCTTTCAGAAGGTGTTCGCAATGCAGGGGCTTCTTCGTTTTGTTTCTGGTTTAACAATCCTGAGAGCTTAACAATTTCTTTCATTTAAAGGAGGAAAATCAAAAAGAGAGCCAGAAAACCCAATTTTCTATTTATTTTTAGTGCCACTTAATGTGCATCCTGCTAAGCCAACAATCATCCCAGCATGAGCTGACTAGAAGCAGCAGCAGGTAGCTTCCTGGCTAGCTGGCAGGGATCAGAGTGAATAAAAGTGAAATAAGACTAGGTTTGCCATGCAGAGTAAACCCAAGCAGGGGATTTTACTTCTGCCCTCCACCCACATTACAAAGAGCTTCCTTTTTTTTATGGCAGGGCCCCTTAGCTCAAGATATAAAACCCCAATGGCCCCCTGAAAGATTTCACAAGACCAAATAACTGCTGTGAAACCACCTCTGGTGCCAGGGCCTGCCTTCTCATCCTCATCTCTGCTTGTTGCAGACCCATTTCGGTATCACCTGGGGGAAGCAGCAGGAGCAGCTTATCCCAGACAGGAACAGAAGTGGAATTTTGCAGTGAAGGTCCTGTACCCCACAGAGATGCTTCCAGGTTTGACTCACATCTGCTAGCCGACTTACCAGCAGCTGCTCACTAACACGCAGGGCAAAGGGTTTAGTGCCCAACACTCAAACACTGCCATGAAATTGTTCTTTTACAGATACCTGCCCAGTGGAGGAAAAGTGTGCACTATTAGCTGCACAGAGATGCATCAGCTTTGAAACTCCAAGGTCACATCTCTATTTAAATAGATACATATATGGAAAAGCAACAGGAGGGAAAAAATTCAACTCAAAGGAAACATTTATTTCGACAACAGCATTTTCAAATTTTTTCAACAAAATAAATATTATATTATTATGAGCTTTGTCCACTGGATGAGGGCTTGCTATAAAAAAGCTATACTGACAAGCCTTTGTGGTATAAACAGCAATTCAAACCAGGTACCTGCCAGCCAAAATAATGCACATGCAAATGCCTTACTGCCCAAATCTATCTGGAGAGCTGTATGTTGGGTATAGGACTTTGGAGAAATAAAACTTAATCACTTTTTAATCCAGAAAACTGATGCTGTTCCCAGGACAAACTCCCTCCCTGCTAACTCGGGTGAGGGCGCAGGAGGACAGATGCAAGGACTGAAGGAGGCAGGCAGGACTCCCACCTCCTGCCAGCAAAAGCCATCACACAACACTGTTCCTTTTCCACGCCTAGCCTGCCATACTCTGCCATGCATTCATCACAGACTGCTAACAAGCTGGTGTTTAAAGCATTGTCCAATAGTCCATTCACAAGTGAAACGCATATTTGACCTCATTTTTATCATTAGAGGAGACAATCTCTTTGGGGGCTTTGGGGCAAACAGCCAAGGCTCTATACAGGGAGAGTCTTTAAAGGGACCAGAGCTTCCCCCCAGAGTTTATGGTTTCTACTACGCAGTTACTCATCACAGCCACAAAACAAATGTAATAGGGCAGGTAAAGCATGAAAAAATGCTGGGACAAGGGCAGAGAATCTAAAAAATCTGAGCTTCTCAAGGTTGGACAAGCAGAAACTTACAATTGTGCATTTTTGTTAGCGCAAAAGAGCAGTCTCCAGATACACAATTAAATCTTTTCACTGAAAACCTGCACCCGGGGACCAAACACAACAAAAGAAATCACACTTTGGAAGTGAACTTACAAATCACAGCAATTCCTACAGAAACACATGGCAGGCTTGAGGTCTGCCAAGCAACTTACCAGAGAGCAGGTGCCAGGACACCAAAGCGTACTCTGCATTTTGGTAAGAGGAGAGTACTCATGACTCTGCACCTACATCAGAGGAGACAAGCAGCAGAAAGCCTCCTGCCCTTCCCCAAGGGATTTAAAGGGCCCAGAGCTGTCTCCTGGCAAGGCCATCAGGCAGGTGCTAGCAATCAACAGCACTTCCAGTTCCACTAGTACTTTGCTTAATGGGATTAGGTTCATTACAACCACTTCCCTCTGACTGGTTTGCTATCCCTCTCCCTGTGGAAAATCTACAGCCTGATCTACCAGGAGCTATGCACGGGACTGCAGTTATCCAGGCAGGATTTCCAGCCCTTGGTGATGGTATCACTCACCTCTCAGTGCCTCCGAAGAAGACAGTGAAAGATGGATGCAAGAAGTCATTTCAAATCATTTGCTTTTTATCTTGTCAACAGAATAACACCCAGAACTTTTACTGAAAGCAAAATACAGGAGAAGGATAATCCTCCAAGCCCTTTAACTCTGTACCTCAATTTAGTGTTAAGATTAGGTGACACAGAGACAAATCCCTTGTCTCTCTCTGTTCCTCCACTTAGGAGGAAGAGTCTGCCCTCAGAAAACTCAAGATTAACCCCCTGATTCACCAGGGAGCTGAATAATAGCACCAATGGCTTCTACCCCTGCATTCTGCAAATCTGGTGACAGGACTATCAAGAGCAAGGGGACGATTCTCAGTGCCAAGGCCCGTGCTAGGACACAGCACAGGGCCCAGCAAGCTGACAGCAATGCTCACGGTGGCTGTCAGACAACTGTAGCAGGCCCTGTTTTGCACAGTTCCGCTCACAGCGTGACATCTGATGTCAAAAAACATCTGACACTCTTTGTCAATCACTAGAGTCAGCCCGACTTCGAGATGTGTGCCGAGCTATAGGCAAGAAAAAGAATGGATGGGAAGCTGAGCCTGCTAGGATGCTCAAGAGCATGAGATGAAGTAGGCAGAGTGCATCCCAGGATATCAGGTTCAGCACTGGCACGGTGGGAGCTGTAAATACTTTATGTTTTAATTGGCTCGCTTGTGAAGTGGAGTAAATGCCTCACTATAATGGGCATGGTGTCAGTCTAAATCCAGTCATATACCGTGTACCTGTCTGAGAAGATGAGGGTGAGCATATTCGGTTCAAAGTCTGTGCAGCAGCTCTGGGGGGTGAAAGGCATCTGGGCACACTGCTTATAAAATAGCCCATCCATGGTGCAAGTCCTGGCTGCCAGCAGCAAACACCCAGAGCTCTGTCATTTGCTGAGCAAAGTGCTCAGAGGTGTGAACATCACAGAGCCAACATTACACAGAACACTTGTGAGCAAGGGAAATAGCCCATGCCCTCTGGAGACCAAAGCAGCTCCTTCCTGGAGATCACAGTGATGGACAAGGGATGTGTGGGGCCGTTCCCTGGCCTGGGCAAGGTGAGAAGGTCTGATAGCACCTGTAGCTTTCTGCTGAGCCCATGCAGAGATTATCATACTGCTCCTAGAAGATGGATTACCCCATACAGGTGCAGCAACAGCAGGCACTAGCTGTTCTCTCTTCTCTGGCTTGCAGCAGTGTGTCAAACACCCATTTGATAGACATGCACCTCTGCCTACAGGCCAGCTCCTATTGGACTCCAAAACGCACCACATGGCTTTGTTTGAGGCAGGTTGCAAGGGTAACACATTAGAGAAAAGGACTACAACACAGCTAAAATGTTCTGTAGTTTTAATTAAGCTCATCACACTGGAAAACTTGCTGATTCCAGGAAAACATTTGTCATTGGGATTCCTGCCTTTTTTGTTTTGCTTTTAAGCTTAAACACACACAAATTGCAAACCAGCAAGTGGCTAAGTGATCCTGGTGAGCTCCCCCTCATGTTCGTGCAGTTTGTGATATGCTCAGCAAGAGCCCATCTCAGCACTGGATATTGGATATGGTTTCCAGCTGGTCACGCAGGGCAGGGAGACAACAAATTACCAGGACAGGAGACCTGTCAGAGCCATCCTCTGTAGCAGGACTGCCTTTCACAGAAATGACGTGCGAATTGCAAACGGTTCAAAAAGCCTGTGAGACAGCAACTCCAGACAGGATTTGTTTCTCACTGACTGACTGTGAGTTCAGCCTTTTTCAAGCCAGTTTCTGTCTCTTTACATATCACGCTGCTGTAGGAATTGCAAAGGTAAGGAACATTTTCTCAGGCACACATTCATAACACAAAACAAAGAGGAAGCGCTAGGTACAGGAACGTAACAGAAAATGTAGGTCATGCTCAAAAATATTATCAGGAGTATGCAGAGTATATCATACCTCTCCAATGAGCTTTGCTTTCATGAAAATTAATTAGGCACAGATTTCCAGCATTGTTTTCCATTTCTGTTGCCTCAGCTCTTTGGTGTCACATCTCAGACAGCTTGGCCCTGCTGTTCACAAGCACTGATCACCTCCAGCACGACCACAGCAATTGGGAGCTGCCCACTGAAATGAAGCTTTTGATATCCCCAAGGCCACATTCTGCCTCTTGTCTTGGATGAGAAAACAGGTGACTACTGCAGGTATGCCTGTAATCTCCAATGAAAGGGCCAGCAGAGACACAACAATGATTCTCCTTTGGTGGCAGCAATGAAGCGCAATCACAGGAAGAGCCTAGGAAAACCACTGCAAACAGAACCAATTTTTTTTTTAAATTTACATACTATGTGGGATTTGACATAAGGAAAAAGCTCACATACTAGTTTCATAACAAAAGTTTCATTTTATCCCCTGAAGTAGAATACTGATTGCTCAAACCACGTATTTTCCAATACATGGCCCAGCTACAGATCAGCTAAATGTTCACAGGCATCACTCCAACATCTCTCAATTTTCTTTCTCACTTCTCTCTTTGTCTGCTATTTTTGCCTTCAGGAATCTCAATAACTCTAGTATTGCTTTGTTTCTATCATCTATATTTGAAGATGTATTTATACAATGAAGGAGCACATTTAGAACAAGGAATTCTCTGAAGTTTACTATGGGAGACAAGATCACAGCAGATATGAGGGTCAATTCACAATATATTTTATGTCCACCTCAATCCTGTGGATGAAAAGTTGTAAAGGGAAGATGAGCCTCTTTTGCTTTCACCTTTTATACATTGTTTAGTCCTAGAATGAAGAAAGATTACAGTGAGTGGGCATATGAATATCACTGGAAAAGTAGTTTTCAAGACCAGAATGGAAGTAGAGCATTCTGGATTAAGAAATGAGGGATCTGTCCCAGATAAACACCAGGGGATGGGGATACAAAATTCCTACAGTCCTGCATTAGTACCTCTAAATCTCTCCTGTGCTGGACCTATCCAGCTACCCAGCTACTACAGCTAAGTGGAGTCTCATCCAAATCATACTGCCTTCTGTTTGACGAATATGGAAAATTTGACACCTCCCACATCTGTATTTACACCATGCAAACTCATGACTACACAGATAAGTAATTCATGGCCCTGAGGAGGTCAAATCACAGATATTTTAGCCATCAGTTTTTGCAGCTCCCAGAGAATAAACAGGGTTTGAGCTGAGCCTCTGAGCACAGTGTTCAGGGAACCTCAGTTTATGTGCTGTACATGCAGAAAGGGAGTCCATCATAAAATAGAATTTTTATTTCTGCCATATTTTCTCTAAAAACATAGGGTATACAATCATAAATGAAATCTTGCTATACCTCACTGTGCCAAGTGAGACAAAAGCCCCAAAGCCCTCATAAAAATTAAACCAAGACAAACTGTGCTCCAAATCCCCAGAAAACAAGAAAAACATTGGAACAGAGAAACATAATCCACTTGGCTCCTTTGTTGCTGCAGCACCAGGTATTTATGTTCTGATGGAAACTGATGGTTCGTAATGTCATAGATAGCAACCCAGCAGCATGAATGGTAGCCCAGGGCAACTACATCATTGTGTGTTACTGCATGATATTCCCTGGATTTCTGCCTGTTGATGCTCCAGAAAGTTTAACATGTAATGATTTGAGTGTGGGATATATTAAATTAACATATCCTTTCAAAGCTTGAAACTATACCTTTCACTTGCCTTTGCTTCACAAGATTTAAGAACATAAATGTGGTCTTAAGGAGCTACCTTCTAAATAATCAGCTAAAATCACATTTTCTGAACAGAGACACAGCTTTTTGATGGGACTGTATTCACATGTAAACACAGCCTCATATCACGAAAGCATGATTTCAAAGCACTCTCCACATACCCGTTATATCAGGCTGCTCTATGCCAAAAGATGAAACACTCCCTGTTATTTCTTCTTGCTTTTCCTACAAAGGGATATTCCAGGGTTTGGACATAGATACAGTTGTTGTTTCTGGAACAGAGCGTGAAAAACTGCAGCACATAACTTACCTCAAGCAATTGGTAAGAGGCCATTGTTCATCCTGCCCCACCACGGATAAATGGAAGCACACGTTCTGTAAGCTTGTGGATATTTTATGTCTGCTGACTCCTTTGCCCCTTCAGAGCTATTTCTGCAAACTAAAATTAAAGACATTCCCCATTAAAAAGATTACACAGGCAAAGATACAGATAATGATACAGCTGCTC
Organism: Pachycephala philippinensis; assembly: GCA_013397055.1. Classification (NCBI taxonomy): domain Eukaryota; kingdom Metazoa; phylum Chordata; class Aves; order Passeriformes; genus Pachycephala; species Pachycephala philippinensis. The sequence continues at coordinate 530,165 of VWZT01015218.1, forward strand.
AGCTGTTAGTGCTGCGGCAGTAGTCATTGCTCAGCTTTAGTCATCATATTAAAATAATTGACTGTTAATTACTTAGGCATTAAGATCAGTTTATCAACTCTACATTATCTAGCATGAAACCCATTGGCAGCTGGGCACTTGCTGTTTTGCAGTTGTGGCATGTCATTCATTAAGGAGCTTTGTCTTAGTGCTTGTTGCAATTTATGTCACTCCCTTGAACCTTTTTCCCCTTTTATCCAACTAATGGGTGATTTTACCTTAATCGTTTTTTATCATACAAATGGACCTCCCCAGACCTCGTTTCTTTCCCTCCTACAGCACACCTGGTGGAAGTTTGCAAGCAGAAAGGTTCCAAGGATGGTACCTTCTCTTGGTGTGAACAAAGCCAGAGGACTTGCGTGTGGGATAACATCCCTGACTGTTAACAAATCCTGGCACTTGATACGGAATCAGACCTGGAAAGACCTGGAGACAATGGTGTGCTTTAGAGAGGTTCCTTGCTCTGAGTGTAGTGATGCCTAAAGAAGCTAACTTAGAAACAGAGACTAGACAGGAGTAAGGGAATAAAGGTGGATATTTATTAGAAATGCCTTCAGAGGCACACCCTGGGCAGGCCAAAAGCTACACTCCAGACGGACCCCGAGTCACGAGTTCTTCACACTTTTATAGGTTTGGTCCATTTGCATATCAGTGTAATTTCACCAATTAAACTTTAGCTAATGATGTAATTTCCCCTCAGTTTGCCCCCTTTCTCAAGATGCTGGTTTGCACATTTTGGGCCTAGGACCGTCTGGGTGTCCTTGGAGAGCAGCCTGGAGAGGCTTTGTTATGTCTGTCTCAGCATGAGAGAGCAGCAGCTCACAGGCTACAGGACACTGCAGAGTTACACACTGGGAATACAGAATTTGAAAAATATAAAAGCTAAAACCTAAGGCATCAGTAGCAGTGAAGAAAGCCAGTTAGATACTGACCACAGGTGAGCAACTTGTGTGACCAGAGAATTTTAACGTCATAGATGGTAACACAGCTGGAGGCGGGCAGTCATTAGTACTCACTAATTAGTATGTCCCTGCTGAACAAGAAATGTATGAAATTAAAACTGCACAATTTTGGTTTAGTGTCATGAATACTTGTTTGTTTGGGGTTTTTTTTGGTGAAATTCCCCATGGCAGTTCATGACAGTAAGGTTTCTGGCAATTCTAAGAAGGTATGTAAATAAACTCATAAATGAAAAAAATTGAATTTAAAAGTCTATGCTTTCGAGCTGCTCAAAGAAATGCAACTCTCACTATCCTTATCCAGCAGATTATAGGAGACATCCTTTCTTGGCAGGCAGCATTGTTATTTAATATGACTTCTATCTAAAGTCTTGGTGGGGGGTTAACTTTCCCTACGGATTTCAGTTAGAATTTACCTGAAAAAAAATATATAGCTGCAATTCTTTGCAGAGTGCAGCAAAAAGCCAGCACTAATGCTGTGAAAACAAATAACTTGAATGAGGGCTGAAAGCTCAACCCTAGTCCTTTGCACTGTCCCTTCACTGTTGGAAAGAGGGTCCTGGGCAAGCTGAAATTGCCCTCTGTAAAGCAGGAGTAATTCTATTTACTTACTTTGCATGAGGGAGTGGATAAAACTCAAGATGCATCATACTAGGCAAGGTGAAATATTTGTGGAAACCAACCAGAGTAGGAGATGGGAGCAGACCTCTGCTCTGGGCCATGGTTGCTTGTTCTTCCCTTCAACTACGTGCTGGTGAGCAAAAAGCACAACATGACTGGTGCCTTCTGAGCTCCAGTAGGGCTTTTTCGATGGGAGACTTTGATCCACCCTTATGGATAACAAAAAGTAGCAGGAGTTCAACTCTTTTACCAGCTAGGAAAGATTGAACAAGTTGCAGCTTCCGTAGAAACCCCTCCCCTCAAGGCTTTAACACCCAGTGTCATGAATGGCAAATGCCAGACAAACCTGCTGGGAAAGAAGAGATCCCAAAACAGGGAACCCAACAACATGGATGCTTGTTTTCTTTGGGAAAGAGTCTCCTAAGAAGCTGTATGGCTGCAAGCACCAACAATTTGTGCAATTTCAGATGAATTAATAGGACACCACATCACCAAAGTCCAGATATTTTAAGGCATTGAGGCAAGCACCTCTCTCTCTCCTCTTGTGTATGTGTGAAGGAAAAATTTGGGAATAGATGTGTTGTTTTAGCGTGGCAAGCAGTTTATTTCAAAATTGCACCACTTTTTGTTCTATTTGTAAATCTTTATAAAATTTATGAAACACGACAGTTTAAGTGACTCAGCTCACCCATTCTCATGTTATTTTGAGAATAAACAACAACATGCTGTGTTTTGGGGGGGGATATACATCATTGCAGCACATACAATTCAAAGATCATTTTACTTCCAGCTTCCAAAAGCTCTGCCTGTGGACTGAGTCCAAGCATGCAAAATTTCAGCCTGTAAGTATTTGCCAAAATTATAATCACCTTAATGACAAGGGCTTTGCTGTGGTAATGATGCAACCTACACCTATCTGTGCTATAAACAGCAAGCAAACTGAGTTAGGACTATTCACAAATTCTTCTTTTGTAAATATATGTACACTGACAAAATGAAGACAATTAAAACCTCTGGCTGAAAATAGAAGGTGGAATTCGAATGCTTCGATTTAATGGACCTGGGTGATGAGAACTGGCCGCGAGCAGAGGTGTGACTCAAATCTAGACAAGGTGCAAGCTTTGCCTAACTTTTGGTTTGCTGTTAAATGCTTCCAAGATGCTCCTCATGCAGTAAATCAGTAAGCCCTACCCTGTTTCCAAAAGCACAGTGATGCCCAGCATAGAGGTGGCTGTGCCAGCACCAAGGGCTCCATTTGAAAGCCTGCAGAGTTCCTCTGGAATACCCTCCACAGTGCTGTTGTGCAATCCCACCACTTTTGCCCCCGATTTCCTCCAAACACGTTATCCTGCGCCTGGGCTCTGCTCGGGGATGCTCAGCAGGTCCCTGGCGAGACAGAGCTGCATGCAGTGAGAGCACAGTGTGAGGTACGGGCAGCACTCCGGGCTTTCCTCCTTGCCTTTCAGACCCGCAGCAGCCGACCTTGTATGCTGCCCTCCCTCCCCCATCGCTCCCTCCCGCCTTGCCCTCTGGCAACACAGAGTCTCACAGCCACTGGACTGTGAAATAGCTCTTTTCTCGTTTTCGCCTCCTTGATGAGCTGCGATGCAGGTGAAGAGAAGGAGACAAGAGTCTGTGGCAGTGTTGGTGAGAGCTGTGCCTGCTGCCCTGTCCATCCTGATGGAAATCTTTCCCAGCAGCAATGCAGAGGAGTAGAAGGAGTAGGCCATGTCCAGTCCCACTCGAACCTCAGAGTAATGCAAAGACACATGAAAAGAGAAAACCAGGAGCTGCTGCACACTGGGTGCAGCCACCTCTTTTTGGTGCTCTCAATGCTGCTAGTTGGAGGTAGGAGTCTCAGCTCCCATATGTGGAGTCACCTCTGCTGCTCCCTCCCGTCCCATTTCCTTTGCCTATCTAGGCAGCCACGGGAAGGGGAGCAGTATCTCCCACCTTCATTCACCTTATACTCTCTCCTTCCTTTGGCAGAGGGGATGTGCTAGCCACATGCCCCAGCGTGCTGGCCACACCTATCTCTAGGCAGTGCCTTGTCCATCAGAATGACGCTCCCTTCAGAGCCAGGGGGTTGGAAGAAGAATGCTGTCCTTAGCTGCTCTCCATTTCGCTCCCCTGGAGTTTCCCTCTCCGGGTCCCAGTCTGGATTACATGGCCAGGGGAGTGCAGGCAGCGCTGGCTCCATACCAATGACTATTCCCAGGCGGAGGATGCCGGCGTTCCAGGTGGGGGAGCGCAGCCGCCTGCAGTCAGCAGAAGACAGAATTAATGACCTTTTTTACCTCATTAGTTGAACGGTTAGGCATCTGGTTCTGACAGAGGAGAAAAAACTCGAAGCTGCTGTTCAGTGTCTGGTGCTGAGCAGAGGCCTTATGTCTACAGGGATTTTAGTCCAGCAATTCTGATGAGCCCTACATTCACCCACAATAAATATATATTTGTGCTCCTGGAGAAGCCATTCTAAAAGGAACTTTGAGCAAACCTTTGATAACTCTTCCCTTAAAAACATCCCCTTTGGTTGACAGGGTGATATCAAGACTTCAAATTGGAGCTGGTGAAAAGCTCAGATCAAAAAGGATGAATTTATCTTCCCAGTAATCTACAGCTGCTATGTCAGACACCGTGCTGCAGTGTGTCCTGCTGTGTGCCGTATGCCACTTATAAAGCAACGATAAACCTTCCCAGATAGTGCCTCACACAAAGTGTTTACCAGAATATAGATTGCTGTGAGATACAGTTAAAAGTTGCTCAGAAATAAGAGATCGGGTAGGCTGACCATTTGTGAGGAGGTCAGCTATGCTTTTTTTTGTTGTGCCTCGGTTTTGCCTTTTTATTTTTTGCTTTTTTTTTCCCCAGCAACATCTAAGTGCAATAAAATATCTGTGAGAAGAATTGCTATAGCAACAAAGTATGTTCTCCTAATGGAGGCTGTGTGTAATAGCTGACTGCCACTAGAACTTTAAGGAGAAGGAATAAAATCCATCACTAAAGCAGGAAAAGGAAAAGCATTAAAAATTAAGATTTTATTGTTCCATGATTTATGTTTACTTCCTTCACATCTCCAGATGATCTAGAGAACTTTCAGCAGTTCCCTGATCCTGTTTACTGCTTCGCACAAAAATTTTCAAGAACCTAGAAAAACAATGTTGTGAATGATCTATTAGTGGTAATATAATGATACAGTTTTGCATTCAACAGTAGCAGGAATGCTATGAATATGAGGAATTAGGAGACTGTAGCAGCACTGGGAGACCACAGGTAAGACAGCAGTTAAGACTGACACAATGCCAAAATGCAGCAAGAGGTCATCCTTCCTGTCAAGATTCACAAAATACAGAGAGTGAGGGGTAAACTGCCCCAGAGAAATTAAGTAACAAGTTCAGGATCACTGAACTAGCCAGCAGCAATGTCATGACCATGCCCTCTCACTGTCCCTCATCTAATAAAGCTGTTTATGAAGCTAATTTTACTCTTCTTAGACAGTGTGATTGCCACAAACCTTGGGGTGGACTATACGTGCAGAGAAGATAGTTTGTGTCAGAGTTCAGTGGGATTGTTAAACTGTCCAAGGTAACTGCTGTACCCCTGCTCCATCGCCATCTGCAACCAGCCCTCACCCTTAGTGGGACACTAAGACCATCTTTCCCTTCCCTCCTTTCTTCTCTGTGGGTCAGACTGTAGTACCAGTCACGGCAGAGAAAAGGAGGATTACAAAATAGATAAGTTTTGATCTCCAAAATTATTACACAGGATATCTGGAGAAAGAGAAGATTGGTTAAAGAATTTAACTTCAAATCACAACAAGTTTCTCCACTGCTTCTGGAATGATGAAGCTTCAAACACCTTCAAAGATGTTTTATACTGATGGAGAGAGCCCTTGTCCTGTGTGGTAATGCTATCTCATGCTGGCTCTGAACAGATCCTCAAATAATAATCTAGGTTGAGACAAATTCCTTCTGCAGGTGAGCAAACTAAAATGCTGCATTAAGGTCAGTGGCAAAGCAGGGCAAAGGTGCAGCAAGCTCAGAAAAGTTGACTCCTACTGCCCAGGTTGAGTCTTTGCATACTCGGGTCTGGAAACTGCAGAAGGAAAGCAGAAAAATCAAAAGGCTCTTTTAAAAGAGTCTCTCCTCACAGCGAAAATATTTTCTGACATATCTTTGCAATGAACCTTGTTATATGTTGTCCTATTTATAACTCACATGTCTCCCTAACAAGCAAGCTCCTCAGAGGTAGAAAAGCGAGTGTGATTTGAATAGACCTGTATATCACAGTTTGATATTCCCACTCTGGCTATGATTTATAACAAAAGCATAGCAGCATGGGTCAACCAAGGAGGGACATTCTGCAGAAAAGAAAACTGAATAAGTAAAAGTTTCCTGATTTGTACGAAAGACTTTTTTTTTAACTGAAAGAGAAGAGTGTTTTAGGCTCACATCCTACCAGACTAAGCAGCAAGTTGTCTTCATTTTAAAATACAGTTTCTTCTCATTAGTTCCATCTCTGACATTCTTAAACAAGGCATTGTATCAGATAATAGTGAGAACAAGAAAATATGAGTGGCTAACTCACAAACAAGCACACAAGCAATCTCAAAAATCGTATAATGGTACACTTTGGATGTTTACCATCTGTGAAAAACAAATAAACAAAAGCAACCCTGGAGTTTCCCTCAGACAGCAGAGGTCACCTTGGGTTAAAGTCCTGCCAACAAGAATCAGCCCAGGCAGCCCAGACAGCAGCTCCTTGGGTGGGAGAGGGCAGAGAGGAGGCAGATGTGCACTCTTGCCACGACTGCTCTCCTCAACCTAAGGCACCAACTGCTGCACAATTTCTTGTGACGGACTGAGAGGAAACCTGAAACCTTCTAATTTGGCAGTCTCAGGCAATTGAAACCCAGTAGGTAAAGCTGTCCTCATGTACACCATAGTCAGTTTTACAGGCTACAGCGAAACAGTGGCACATCCGAGTGATAATGGAGCCTAATTTCTCCACCAACCTAAATGCACAAACAGGGGAGAGATCAAGGTTCAGACAATCAAGGGCTGCCATCTCCTATTTGCAATTGTGAACAGGAGTGTCCAGTGATTAGAGTCATGTTCTGTTTTCAGCTTTCTCTGGTCCCATGAAACTTTTATTGCTTTTTCATCTGTTGCCCAGCTATTATCACCTCCTGCTCTTCTGGGTAATCATCTTAAAATGAGAATTGTGCTGCTGGGTTGTTCCAAAGAGTTTTTGCACATGCTGGTTCTCTGTGAGGGTGTTCAAGGGCCTGACTGAACACAGGGCTTTCCCAGAGCCCCACTGCAGCCCTACTCGTGAAGCTCTCCCAGTTTCCTGCTGGTTCCCAGCATCCACACTGTTTTGGGTTTGAAACCCCTATTTTTCCTCAAGGTAGAAGTTCAAATGTGGCTAGTGCGCTCCGGTTTAGGGGCCAGACAAATAAACCATAGGCAGTCCAGCAACAACTTTTTGGGTTCAAGCTACCACACAACAAAAATTTTGAAAGTCTCTTGCTTGTGTCCATTTACCCTAAAATGATGAAACTAGCTTTGTTTAGAAACTGAGCACATGCTGTGTTTCCTCCTGAAGGCTTAGCAAGTTTCTACCCAGCTGGGAACTGTTTCCCAATCCCAGAAGACCGAGCTTGCATAAATGTTTACAAATGAAGTCACTTACATTCTGAGTAGGGGAAAGGGGAAAGAGTAAGGGGCTTGGTGAAGTGAGGAAGTGTCTCTACATGCCTCCCACCAGCTTTTTCCAGCTGCCATTGCCTACCAAGCTGCTGTCTGGCTGCCACCAGGACCTGGGGAAGACAGCAAGGGCTCTAATAGTTCAATAGCTCTTGTTACAGGTTTCCCATTCCCCGAGGAAGCTAACTAATCCTCGTCTCATCTTTCAGTGGAATATAGCTTATGTACATCACATTCTAGCACAGTCCTTTCCCTGCTATACACGGTTTTGACAGACTGCTTATCCATCCACCAGTCAGTACACAGCAGGCTAAGCATGGGCTCGTACATCAGCCCTCTCCCATTTAAGAGGTTCCTTCACTGGGGAACAGACTGATGGAAAGGTCCAGCTCTTTAAATGGGATGTTATTCGAGTGGTGTAAAGGTGTTTGGGCTTTCTGGGAAGTACTTTTGTTGTACTACTATGACAAAAAAATTAAACTGTTCTCGTATCAACAACAGAATGCCATCACAGACATTATCTGGAGTTACACCATCCTTTAGTGTTTTTCCTACCTGCTCCACAACTCAGTTACCATGACTGGTGATAAGTAGTTTTGCTATCAGGTTTTCCTACTGAAAAAACACAACCCTATTTTAATTGAAGAGTTATACTATACTATGTTTGATTTAACAAGAAGGCATAAGAAAAAAGATGAAATTAAAGATCATCTCCTCAAGCAGAACAGTTATAAAACAAAGCCATAAAAGCTGCCTCTTCCATTTACTTTGTTTGAAGATGATCTCATTTGTATTGTGGGCACAGATTTACCCTGTTCAAATCAAATTTCTATGAATAGAAAAAAACTGTAACTGTGATAAACACCCACAATTATAGCACTTGATTTTCTCTTCCATAATTTAGCACAGCTTTAGCTGGTAAACTCTCTCTTCTCAGGAAAGGAAATTGTAAACCCTGAATTTTTGCACAATAGTTTGCAGGGTTTGTGGTGTGCTCCTCTGAGTTGTGTACATTGTCCAACGGTGCCTAAAGCAGACAGTACCAGTCACAGAATCACAGAATAATTTGTGTTGGAAAGGACATTGAAGAGCCACCAAGTGCATTCAAATCCACTGTCTATGTCATTGATAAAGACACCAAACAGCCATGGTCCCAGCGTGAACCCCTGAGGGACACCACCTTTCACTGATCCTTCACTGGACATTGAGCCATTGACCGCTATCTTCTGGATGGAGCTATCCAACCAATTCCTCATCCCCGCATCAAATCCACTTCTCTCCAGTTTTGAGAAAAGGGTGTTGTACAGGAATGTGTCAAGGCCTTACAGGAGTCCACATAAATGCCATCCATAGCCTTTCCTTTCTGCACTGATGCAGTCACTCCATCACAGAAGGTCACTGGGTTAGTCAGGCAGGACTTGTCCTTGGTGAAGCTGTGCTGGCTGTCCCCAGTCACCTCCCTGTCCTTTATAAGCCTTAGCACAGATTCCAGGAGGAGCTGTTCCGTGATCTTCCCAGGCACAGAGGTGAGGCTGACAGGTCTGTAACTGCCAGCGTTCTCCTTTCTATCCTTTATTAAAAATGGGTGTTTCCCTTTTTCCAGTCACCAGGGACTTCACCTGACTGCCATGACTTTTCAAATGTCGTGGAGAGTGGCTTGGCACCTACAGCAGCCAATTCTCTCAGGCCTCATCAGGTTCCATAGACTTAGGCAGGTTCAAATTCTTCAGGTGGCACATTCCATCTTGAGTGCCGGAATGCATGTTTTAGGAATTATGAAGATAAATCATCCGTGTCCCTTCCTCCATCCTCTTCCTTAATTTAACAAATTAAACAAAGAAAAGTTAAACAAGAAAAATTTGTTGTACATCTGTTTCCCTGTGCTATGTGAAGTTTTCCTCCATCTCAAACACTCGCTGGTGCCTCTTCCCCAGGAAAGGTCTTTCCTGGGAGAAACCTTCCTTTTCTAGGAGAATGGTTTTTAGGAGAAATGGATGCATGTGGCAAAGTCTATTCCAGGATGGTCACAGCTGCTAAAAGCTTTCCACATCTTGGATCAGTGATTCCATCTCTCCTGCCCAGGCCTTTACTCTCTGTATTCATGAGAAACAAAATCCACTCAAGCCCTACACCAGCTGTCTTCTTGACGTTGAGATTTCTGGTGTCCCAAGGCTGGGACACCCTCCCCTCCCCACACCCCCTTCCACCCTGGGAAGAGAGATGGCCTGAGCAAAATGTTGTGGAGTACCTCAGTCTTCTCCTCATCTCTTGTCACTGCTGTTGCTCATGGGGGGGCGGGGTGATGTGCTTTTTTTTTGCCATTCCTTTTCTGAAAGATGTACCTGTAGAAGCCTTCCCTGTCATTCCCTGCAAGCCTTGCCAAGTTCAGCTCCATCCAGGCCCTGGCCTTCCTGACCCCATCCCTACACAATTGGACAGTGTCTCTGGACTCTTCCGAGGTCACCTGTCCCTGCTTCTACTGCCTGTGCATTTCCTTCTTGCCCTTTAGTCTCAACCCAGCAGGCTTCTTCCCTTCCTTTCCTGATTTCTTACACCTGGGGATCAAGAGCTTTTGCACCCTGTGGAAAGCATCCTTAAAAGATCTTGTCCCTAGAGGCAGTTTCCCAGGGAGTCCTATACCAGAAGTGAGCCAAATACACAAAACTGTTACTCTTTGCCTCTTTGATATTCTGTATAGCTTTATGTTTCCAGGTGAGGGACAGTGGCAGAAGACAAAACCTGCAGATACCTCTCTGAAAGCTTTCTCCTCCTCACAGGACCTCAGCCAACTGCTTGTTGGGGACACGAGTGCTCGCTGGATCAGCCCTGTTTTGGTGTGGTCAGCACAGGCTCGGCTCCTGGTGGTGTCTGAGATGTGTTATGGGAACACAGGGACCTGTTCTGCTTCTCTGGCAGAAGAGATAGCACAGGAGCAAACAGAAGAGAAACAAGTGGGAAGATCCAGATCCAGTAGAGTCAGGAGTGCGGGTTTGGAGGGTAGAAAGGCCAGAATGGTGACAGCAAAAAGTCCTCAAAAGGCAAAGGATAAGAATAATCTTAGCAGTTGAAGGGTATGTTAGGTAGAAGAAAGCTGGAAAGGATGAAAACTGAAAATAAGTGAGCAATGGACACAGCAGCAGAAAGCAAAAGTCATTTGCAAGGAGCAAGCTCTGTGAATATCAGCAGTCCAAAAAGAACTTTAACAGTCCCACCAGCCCCATTTATGGGTGCCATTTTCTAGCATTTCTCTAAAAGCAGTGAGAACCAGAGAATGAAATCTAGGGTCATCTATACGATACAGTTCATAAAACTTCATAAAGATGAGATGTAGATCTGTGAGGATTCTAATATAATGGAATAAATGCACACCCTATAAAATGTGGAACAGCATCGGAACAATTCTCATTTTCAGGATAAGCCATACACGAGGATTCTGGCCCTTGTCATTTTGTTGTGTAGGAAAGTCTGCCCATTTTAATTAAAATGCTGAAGCCAAATTTAGAAACCTGGCTGGGGCTACACTCCGATTAAAATTGTCTGTGGTCACTCAGTACACAGTAGGATTCAATACTTTTTTCTTCCTGTGTGCAACCTGAATAAGTGAATTGAAATAATTTACATTTTTCATAATGATCAGGGAGTTGAAATAATGAAAGGTGATTGTGAATATTTTAATTGAAGAATAAAATTATATTAAAAATAACTTTAGATTTCTCTTATGCTTTGTCAAAAGACACCAATACTATAATGGTATTGTAATTTTTAGAAATGCATTATAGATTCAAATATTCACTATTCATAAAGTTCATTGATGCCTTTTTTCAAAGGTGCTTTAGAAAAGATTTAGAAACCTTTTTAATCTTTGAAAACATTGTAGTTTGTGATTAAATATAACCACAACATAGCTATAAAGATACTCATCTGCATCATAAAATCAAAATACAGCACAAGATCAGTGCAGTTGACAATTTCTATTGTTGCTAATGTTTTATGCAGTATCCTTCAGATGACCACATCACCTAATAAGTTTCTTACAGAATCACACTAAGGGTCCTTAAGAGTGGCACAACTCACAGGAGACAGAGGTGATGCTGGAGTCTGCCTTGCACCAAAATTTTGTATTTTAAGGGTGTCTATGTTTTCATCAAAAACCTTGCAGGTCTGCAAAAAGACCATACAACTCAAAGTCAAATGCATTTGCCTTAGTGGAAGATCTGAATATCAGCTCAAAATTATACCTCCATTTTTGTTTCTGTTATAATATTCAAGGAATTTAAGTATCAGAACAAAACATGATTGCATCTTATTGCTGGATGTGCAAAGTCTAAAATAACTATTTAAAATTTTATATATTTATAAATATATATCCCTTCAAAGGACTGCTTCTGTGGCCTAACATCTACATTGGCTTCCTGCATTGTGTTCAAGCTGTTTGCTTTCAACATTGCTTAACACTATATAACCAGTTGTAATACTTCAAAAACAAAACTAATACTCAAAAAATGGAATTACAGAGGGCTCGGCTTCTTGAAATGTGTATTATTTTCCAATGCTATGCTACTAAAAAAATCCTCTATTTTTGCTCATTAATTATTGTAGTTTAATGAGATCCTTGCGTTTCTGTTCCCTAACTTTTTGCAAACATCTAAAGACACACTCCCTTTTGTCCATGAGATACAGAGACCAGAGCAGGAAGTCTTGTCAGCAGAGCAGCTTCCACAACACACTGATGAAAAACAAAAACCATTTCGGACCCATGCGCATGAATGTATATTCTGTACATATTTCTCTTACTCCAGGAGGTACAGGCCTCATGAGTGGAGATCCTTTCAAATCCTAACTAACTATATTTTCAGAGAACTGGGGCACTGATATAACTTTTAAAAATGCAGCAGGATATCCTCAAATAATGCTTCTCTCAAAACTTATCACTGCAGGAGAAATACTGGTCTCAGTAGGAGTTATGTCCACCAAAACTGGGAGGTAAATCCCACTGCTCCTTGTGCCTGCCCCTGCTCACCCCGATGCAGGATGCTGGTGAATAAATGCAAGAGAGCAGCCAGCTCTGCCCTCCTTGAAGGCAAAAGGCAGGGCGGAAAAAGTGCATGAAGGACACTGAGACACCAGCACTGCTTCATCTCAAAAATTGCTTAAATATCTGATGCTAAGTGGCCAGGAATTAATTTAATCTTTGGGTTGCTCACACAGAGCTGATCAAAGGGCCTGTCCTTAAAAACAGGCTACTTGCAAGCAATCAGTGTAATTGTATGTCAAGGGGGCACATGGGCTTTCTTTGGAAATGAAGAAGAGCCTTTTATCTGAAAGGATAAACAGGCAACACAGAAGGGATTTTTGAGAATAAGATGTCACCTTCCCACAATTACCAAAAAAAGCTTCTCCCAGCTGAATAATCATATCTAAACTCCTGGCTATCCAAAAAGGTAATGCTCCTTATCATCTTCAGTGGAGTCCCAGTTTGCCCTGCTCCTCGCCTCAATAAAGACAGCAGCTCAGCTTTTAATCAGTTTGCAAACATAAGGATTCATTTAAGGAGCAGGTGCTTGTGCTCACCTCGCTGTATTTGTACCTGCTGCCCACTGCCTTGCCTCAATTCCCCTGCCCTACTCAGCATCTCCACACTGCAACTTTATCTTCCCAAACCAGACAAACAGGTGCCCTCCAGGCACCCTCCAGGTGCCATGGCCAGGACACTGCTGTGGCAATGAACTGGTGAGAGGGGAAGGATTAGAGGCACACTTCCTGAAGGAAGAAGGAAATGCCTCTTCCAGGGGCTGAACACATCACCTCTGCCTCCTTAAGGTCCGTGAATAGCAAGTTGTTTCTGAACTTCCCTCTGTCTGGAAGTACAATTATGCTAGTTAATCCTAAAATACCTTTGGCAGCTGTCATCTGGGGCAGTTTTATATTATCCTTAAAACTTTTCTAATGGTAAGTACACATGCAGTGAGAAATAATAGCCCTTTGTGTAACAAGCGATACACACACTTTGTCCAATCATTTTTACAGTGTTTCTCTCCCTTTCAGAAGTTATTATCACAGGAGAGATTGAAAGCTGAGCCATCATACCACAGCTTAAATGTAGCAGTGAAATGTTCCCTCTTTTTCTCCCTTCTCCCTCCATATTTTTTTACTTTTCAAACCAAAGGTGTACAGGATGCTAATGTTGACCAAAATATTATTATTTCTCAGGAAACCCAGCCTAATTCCAGCCCAGCACTTTCTGCTCTGCTCTCAGATCACAGCCTGTGTGGCCCTTTCAGGCTTCTGCCAGCCTCCAAAACAGCAGTCATCCCCTGTCATGGACTTCTGCTGATGCCACAGGTTAAATAAGACAGGGAAGGAGTCAGGCCCTGCATTAACAAGAAATAAGATAGTGTCTGCCACTCAGTTTTGATGCCAGGTAGGTGCTGTGGGATTAAGAAGTGAGAAGCCTGCAGACTGAGACAGCTGGAGGCACTGGTAAGAGAAGCTCACTTTGAGATGATGCAGTTGACGTGCTGAGCGTTCATCCTCAACAATTTCTCCTTGGTTTAACTTGGAGCACTCAGGGACAGGCTATTGCAGGACAGAGGGATCCTTGAGATCTTTGTCTTGGCACTGATGTCTGACTTCCTGTGAGATCCCAGCTGACCCCAGGGCTCTATCAGTGCTGCATTCTCCTGGAAGTGCCTAAGCTGGAGTGTTACAGTAAAAGCCATAAAAAATTTAAAGAAAGAAAAGCAAAAGAAATCCATTGAGAAGCCACTTTTAGTACCAACATTCTCCAGTGTGAACTCCAGTGTTTAGAATGGGAAATGCTCGAGGCTGACTCTGAACACAGGTTCAAACTCCCATACAAAGATTGTGAAGGACAATACTGAACCCAAAATGTGCCAAAGATATCAACTTTAAGTTCGGTGCCTGGTGTATGCATAGTGCTTGTCTTCTTTTGTCAGTAATTTGTTTCTTTTTTTTTTTCCCCTGTTATACTTCTTTTAGAACGCCTGATTGATGAAAAACACTCACAAAATCATGACCCAACAACAGCCTCAGGTATGATCCTGGATTAACTCTCCCTTTTCTACAACCAGCCCTGGTAGCAAAGGTTGGCACCTACCTTCTTGTGCCTGAACGTCCTTGCTCCCTGGGAAAATGCAATCTGTTTCCCATCAGAAATGTTATTTCAAATTCAGCAAGTAGTGTTTATAAAGCAAAGGTCACCATTAGTTCTGGATTTGTTAATGCACTGTGCTTATAATGGTTCTGAATCGACTCTATATTTCAGAAGATGAGGCTATTATACCTATTCCATCTAGGATTCTTAGTAGGCACTTAAAGCATGTTTTCATTAGCCTGTAGTAGCCTCTATATATTTCACAAAACACTCAGAGGATTTCATCTTTAAGTTTTCAAAATAGTTTTATGATTTTACCCCTAGCCTATACATATAATTTGAAATTTAAAATTTCGTGTCCCATCGGTATATGTGTTTCAGTGCCCGAAATAAATTAAAAATCCAAGTTCCAGCCTATGTTGTTGGAAGAAAAATTGAAAGTCAGATAATGTTAGGCAGCCAATTGATTAAAGAGTGGTAGGTAACTTAGCTCCAGTCTGTGGCAGGTGACCGTATTCTGCAGCTTGAACAACAGAAATCTCTCTGCCATGCACTAAGGAAAGCAGCTACTCATCATATATTAAGGTTAGGGCCATGTAGGATGTGTGTATATAGTCTCTTGCAGCTGTCTGGCAGTCACAATACACTATTTATCAGCTGGGGATTTTTGTAGCAATCTTACAACCGTGAAGCAATTTATAAGGTCTCCCTTTCACTCAGCATGTTCTCATCAGAGAAGTAGATAACAGAATAACTTGGGACTGAAATCTAGTCTAATATTTCAAAGCCCTTGAGACCCTGATTAGACCATTGCTCTGTCTGCAGATAATCTCCTACTAAACTAAATGGATGGTGCTTTGTTTTGTCCACATAAAAATAGCACTAAGACTTTGTATCTGGAAAAAGCAAGAGTCTGAGCTCCCTGATGTGCATGCAAGAAAAAAAAAATCTTATTTAACTAACAAAAGAATGAGATAGGGGTGAAAAACGTGGATGTTAAAGCAGACTAAAAATTGATTGGCACAAAATTTTTCCTCTAGTTGTAGATATTCTGGGTAGACTGCACTCTCTGGGCAGATGACTAATGACATGCTTCTCACTCTGGAGTCTTTAGGCCAATGCAGCTCTCAGTTACCCAACTTTAAATCTCAAGTAAATCTGCTGATGTTACCATACAGTTATATCAGCTTCACTGAGAGCTGAGTATGATGCCTTGTTTATGAAATTAAGCTCTGAAAGGTACATCTGTGAGTGCATTTTGATTTGCAAATAAAATAATTTTATGGAGCTAAATTTATGCAAATACTTAGAATATAAATCCAAAGGAGACCTTTAGTCTTGTGTTCATCAAAAATTATGCACCATTTTTCAAGAAGGTACTCAAAAATACAATATGGAATACAATTAAAAGGAATAAATTCACAGAGTTTTCATATTTTACCGAGTCTTTGTTCCCTACATGTGTATAACTGACTGCTCCCCTAGGAGAAAAGAATATACATGCCCCAGTCCTTGTATTTGTCTACCTAGAAATATCAATATATTTCTCATCACAACAGCCGAGGGAAGAACACAGACAGCACTACCAGTCTGTATTTAATCAAACACAGAGTCAGGAGAAATCATTAGACTTCCCAAAGGCCAGAGTGGGAATGCAACACGTAAATAAGGAGAGAAATGCAGTTTTCCTGCACCAGCCCTCTGGTAGCACTCGATCCCTTCATAGGGGATGGAACATCATGCAAGGATAGGGGGACTGGGAGAAGATGGCTTTGCTAACTCCCAGATCAACACATACAAAAACGAAGTCAGAGGAACTGTTTTCTTAAGCATGTAGGCATTTATTTACATTTTTAGGTACACCGTACCTGAGTGCATGCAGCTTACAGTTTGTTTCCACTCACTGGAGGCAGAACAATTTATAAAGGACTGCTGCTTCTTTTCCCCTGCATGGAAAAATTCAACACTGCAGGTGAGGCATTCGGGGAGTGCATTCCAGAATATAAAAATCACATCAGTCTTTCAATATGAGGATCACCTGCAGGCTTTCACACAATTTTTTATGCTTACAACAACTCTGTTTAAAAGAAAACTTAAGGGATGGCTGGTGATGAAGGAATTCGTTTTTAAAGCAGGCATTCGGAAAAAGCGGTGAAGGAAGAAACACCATTCATTTTTCTCAAAGAAACAAGACATCAATTCCACAATGAATACATCTATAAATTATCATTTCTTAACTTTTAAAAATAAGTTTTTCTAGCCTGCTTTGGCAACCCTGTAGTAATTCTCCTGCAGGTTGCAGAATCATGTTCTTGATGACAGGAGCTAGCCAGTTCCCAAGAAGCCTGCTTTGCTGACATGTTTTTGGGATAAGGGAGGTAACACAAGCTCCACGTATTTTCTGGGGGTACCAAGACTCATGCCACTTAGCTCTGAAGAATCTCTGCTTGGTTGAAATTAAAGAGTTTGCTGGGGTTTAGCACAGTGGAACAGTCTACTGACTCACACCCAGCTCTTAGAGCTTCAATGACCCTGGCCAGTGCAAGGAGACAATTGCCAAAATCACTTCAAAACGGCTGGCAGACAGCCACTACCACATGAACTAGAGCAACCCTCAAATGAAGCACTGCTTGCCAAATTGATTTTGATAGGGCAGAGAGTACAGGAACAGTTTAGGCTGACTGCAGGCACTGGGCAAGCCATAAATTCACCAGCAGCACCATGCAGAGATCAGGAACTGGAGCAGCTGCACCCAGAGTGGGGCTTGTCAGGACAGACAACTTTTCACTGCACCATCAAAGGCACAACCATGCTCCCCTATCAAGTAAAAGCTGGTCCCATCCTTTGAAAACCTATCAATTTTTCTGAGATATTTTATCAACCTGTCTTCAAAAACACTGAGGCAGCCTAAAAACACCCCACAGATTTGAATGTTGCTGCCAGTGGTTTAGTCTATCACTATCTCCTCACTCTCAGCTTCCAACCAGCTTTAGAGATTGACATTTGTGCACCTGAGGATGTGCGAGCTGACACGATGTACTTTTTCAGGTGGTTCCATCTCCTCCTGGGTTTAATAACAAAAACATTTTCAAGCTGTACTGTCTGTACAGCCCATCAATGTAGATCACATAAGTGATTCTTTGATTTTATGTACCAAACATCCACATGACTGGGTGTCTGCTACACTGCCCAATATTTTTCGTTCATTTAAAATGTGAATTTTCATAGGGAAATGCATAATGTCATCAGGATTTTTCTAACATATAAATGAACAGCAGTCAGACTGGAAGCTGCTCTTCATATACTGAATAACAAATACAATCCTTCCACACCTCTTGCAGCATTCCCCCAATTCCCACTCAGCCTCTTTCCTCACACCACCATTCTGCTCTGAATACTGCCAAGTGGAACACATGTCAGGAAAGCCAGGAATTTTTTCTTTGCTTGAGAAAAGATGAACCCATAGGCTATGGATATAAAGAAAGGAAGGAACAGATGCCTACTTAAACTGAGTGACACAGGGTAAACACGATTTCACAGTTCACAGTCACACTCAGTGTAGGCGACCCCTGATCTCCCCATTTCCACAATGTAAATCATCCCCCTGGTGTAGCTCTGCAAGGGTACATCAAGCAGTGCTGCTGTAATGGTAGGCTGTCATAATTTCAGGGAAATTCTTCTGCGAGACTTTTTACATCAGGATTGGAAAGGTAAAATCTGTAACACAAAACCCCAACCACAAACCGTGCCCCTCCACTAAAGACCCCATGACCAAAGGAACTACTATTTTCCTTCAAAAGGGAGTAAAACCCCTTTCTAGTTCTGAACATGACAGGATTTTTCATTTTCAAATGACTATGCAAGAAGTAACTAAGTCATCTTTACTGAATGCTTTTGAAGAAAAACTATATAAATAGTTTCTCAATCCTGTTTCTCAGTGAAGAATCACACAGTGTATTCAGGCGAAGGAAGGTATTCGGGCTTCAGCTCAGTGCTTCTCCTTCAGCATGGTGCTGTCTTTAGAGAATTGATCAGCTGAAAACAAATGCAATGCAATACCCTTGATATTTATAGAGTACAAAAGGTGAGAACCTCTGATCCTCAGACTTTGAAGCCTCCCTCATGCAGACACCTCTGGAGCAGAAGATAATTTTGCTACATCACAGCACCGTGAAAGAACCAGACGTGTTTGTGGCAAGCAGTTTATATGGATATCAGGATCCCAGGTGCTTCCCAGTATTTTTATAGCTTACATCACCAAGCTGTGGCATGGTAAACTTGCTTCAAAGGGTTTCAGTGGCTGCCCCTGCTCCGCCTGCCGTGCTGTTGTGTTAGGAGTCAGCTAGATGGTGCTCATGGGGTGGCAGCCGATGTGCAGAGTTAGCTCTGGGATTTCGCTCCGGGCCTCTTCCCCCGCCTCTGGCATCCCACACAATCCAAGCACGCTGTCACAAATGAAAAAGCAGGACCCGGAGGAACGGGATGAAGGAGGGAGGTGAGAGTAAACTGCATCTCGGATACTGTATGAGCACAGATCCTTACACAACCGCGCTGGCTTTCGAGGGCTGGGATGCAAGGATGAAACAGGCTGGGTTTGTGGGTATGAGCCAGCTCATTTACTCCTACCTGGCAGCCTGAAAAGAGCACAGCACTGACAATTTGGGAAGGAACCACGTTGTTGGAGAGATGTGACAATTTGGAAGTTGTTTTTCCTCAGACAAATGGCAATCCTAGCTGTAAGATTCATCGTGGTCAGATGGAGTGTGCCTTTACGGATGTTTGAAGTTAGAATTAATTAGTAGCTTTTAGCAGTCTGTGAAGTTGCCTAGTTTTGCTGGATTAATTGCATATTGCAGACAGTGATGTAAAGACACACTGTGCTCACTCCCAGTAAACATGAAAAACTCAAAGTGCACGGGAATTGTTTGGTGTGGACATATTGTTCGGATCCACTGAGTGACAGAATACTTATAAATTGTTAAATCTGAAGATTCCACTTGGTCCCTTGGGCTGAAAGTTTGTATGAAAATTTCATTTCAAAATGACAAGCCTATATATGCACTGGAATGGTTTTCTAAATAAAACCCTAGATCATTTTTTATTCATCTTACGTCTAAAATGCCCAGAGGCATAGATCCATAAAATTTTTAAACTTTAAACAAAAGCTCCTTTTGAGTTGCAGGAAAACAAAACATTCTGAAAGCAACAGTTTATATTATTTATTGTGATGTTTACTTAGCAAGAGAAGTTGATGACTTAATTCTCAGTGGAAGTGCTGAATTACTTTAGGAACAGAAGCCCAATTAATTAAGGATCATTTCCTATTGATTTCACTGTACTACAGTCCAGACTCAGAGTACCTACTATACTCCTATACAAGATAAACATAATAAATAATAATATACTTACGCTAGTTACTGCTATCCTGATGACTTGTAATTCTCAGGGAGGAAACACTTCTAAGACTTTTATGTGAACATAATAAAAGCCAGAATGTCTCTTGAAAGAAAGAGAACAGGAAAACACAGAAGAAGCACTGTGTACACTCCAGATAAAAGACAATAGTCAAATGAAGAGACAGGTTTAAAAAGCAGACAAAAGTGGAAATATATACATTCGTATTGGAAATATCAATAGGAAAATGACAAATTTAATGCCTATAGCTGGGAATTTCTTACTTTATAGAGTGCAAAACCTAAATGCATTTGAGACACATACTGTAGCTAGACTTTAAGCCCAGATTCACCTCACAACTTCATTATGAGCAGAACTCAAGCCCTGGAAACGTCATTATTTAACCACTATGATCAGCCTGCTGCACAGCCATGAAGAACCAGGGCACAGGTTTTCTCTCTCGGTGTGTGTCCTGGTTGCAGGCAAGACAGAGTTAACTTCTGCAGTAGCCAGGAGGGGCATGGCCAGGACTCTGGGGTTATTCCCTGGTTGTGCAGTGCCAGATTCCTGTGGTGAGCAATCACCTGTGGATGATTTGCCTATCTGGTACACTGTTATTTGTATTGTTGTTACTGCTTGCTTTTTTATCTCATTGCTGTTTCCAGTGAATTGTTATTTTTTCAACCCATAATCTTCACCTTTTTATAGCCCCAATTCTCCTCTCCATCCTGTCTCAGGGGAAGGCAGGGTGGAAGTGAGTGGGCAGCACATGGTCTGGGGCGTTTCAATGGGAACACTAAATTGGGAAATACCATTCCTGAACCACAACAGTGAGCTTATCCATCCCAGAGACCAGCTGGAGCCCCACATGGCCCCACTGCCAACAGCCTTTCCACACAAAGCAAAACAATGAGTTCCATCATCCTGGCTCTTATAAGAACATAACAAGGTTTGGGGTAAAGTTTTAGCTCAGTTCACAGCCAAGTTGCACTGCAAGATTACTGAAGAAAGACAGATGTGTTGGAGTCACTTTAGAAAATTTAGCAAGCCTTACATGCATTACCAGAATCCTCGGCAAAGAAATTCAGGAAGTTCAGCATTCCTTTGGTACAATCACATGTATTTGCAAACAGTTTACATAAAATGGTGTTCTTTGAGGGAAAACTACAGAAGCAAGTTATCTGGCTACAGTTTTCAGATCTGCTTTCATTGAGTCCAACACCTGGAGCTGTGCTACCTCTGCTCCCTCTTAAAGCTAAACTTTGTCTCAGTCTGCTACCTCTCTCCACTCCCTGACTGCTTCCTGCCCTGAAGCCCACACAGCAGTATCAAGTGACCCAACTTTTCCATTGGGCCATAAAGATTTGATTTTTGCTAGAGGTCGTCAGGCTAACTACTATCTTGTACAGCAGCTTCTCTTTCAGCTCTCACTGCCTACACCACCTCTCTTTTTCTTTCACTCAGCCTAAAGAAATGGCAAGAAGCACACCCATGAAGTTCAGCCATATTCACACCTCATGATGTGCACCAATATTGCACAGAACAGCAACAACACAGGAAATAAAATAATCACATTTACTTAGACAGTAAGGCTGAACAAGTAACTTGAGCTGACACCCTATACAAGGCTGCCAGTCATGAAAAATACTGCATAAAGGTATAAACTTTTAAAAGATCTCTAAGCATGTTTATTAGCTAAAGGAGAAGGTGAAATCCTACCTTGCAGTTATGGCAAGGAGAAAAGGAAGCTGGGAGCAGTGCTGTAGCCAGCATGCACACAGAGCAGGAGGAGTGCAGAGTGCCTAAAACCAGTGCACTGACTCACCAGGAGAGCATCCTCCAAGACCTGAGGTCACGCTCCTCAAGAAGCAGCAGATAAATCAGCAAAGATCCTAGATCTTCATGGCCAGACATAAGGACTGCCAAGCAGGGCTGCAGGAAGTTGGGCTGGCAGCAGCAGTGTTCTTTGAAAGCCTATAGGAAGCTGGAAAAGAAGGGGAGAAAAAGGAAGGTCTCAGAGCCTTTGACTTCTGCCCATTAAGCTCAGCCTCTTTGAGCTCAGACTCAGCAGGAGGACATGAGTTAACCACAGAAAATGGCCTTCACATTTCTTCTACTGGCTACATTTTGGGTTTGCTTAGACAGAGGATGGACTTGAATGAGTGAGGCCATTTTTTTGTCCTAAGGAACAAAAGGACTTAAGGAAGTGATCAAATCCAGTTTAAAAAAAAAGAGAAAAAAAGAAAAAAAGAACATTTTTAAATTTTAACCAATTATTTAAAATTAGACATTATGTGTAAATAATTATTCCAGATCTGAGAGCATGTGTACTAAATGTGAACATGAGATAGAAGGAGATGGGTTTTCCAGTCTGGAGATGTGAAGGTTGAAGGGAGCCAATTTTTGTGTTCAGCTACCTTTAGGGGTTGTAGATAAGGGATCCAGACTTCTCTGCATCTCACACAGAGAGAATGAGAGGTAATGACTGCAATGGAGCAATGGCAGCTACAAGTGGATGCAAAGAAAGACATTCCTCACCATGAAGGTGGTCACTGAAGCAAGTGCCTTGAGAGGCTGAAGGAGCTCTGTCCTTGGAGATTTTCAAAAAGCTTAACTTTTACTGCAGTGTGCAGCTCGTAAGTCACCATAAAAACTCAAATTGAAGTTGAGACAACTTATGGAGGAAGGCTATAGACACATGTTCTGTTTCTGCTGCCACTGAGGTGTTTTTCCCCTATCCTTCCCTGCTGTTTTTTACTGTACTTGAGGGTGCCATGGATGCATCAGTGCAACTGCAAATGCAAACACTCCTCAATCCAGTTACCCAGATTAAATGTTTTATAGGTTTCAGCCTATTTTGGGGATTCAGTGTATCCTGAAAGGGTGGCACAAAACTGGGAAAAGTACAATTCTAATGCTATGGTTAGGAGGGTATTGGGTGCCTGACCCCCAGGTCATAAACACAGGTCTAGGACCAACTAGATTCAGGGACACAAACTGCTGCATCCTATCTTGCATTGTTCTTTCCTACTAGCCATAAATAAAAGCCCCAAAAGATAAAATTTTGGATGGACACAGCAGGAGCTCACTTCACTGAAAGCAAGACTGGAACCTTACCTGCTGACCCGCAATTATTGAACTCCCTTCATGCCCCCCTGCACCAGCTGCACTGCACAGAGGGAGCACAACATCAGTGTGAAAATGCCCTGATATGCAGGCGGCCATGCCTGGCACAAGGGACAGGATCCAGGGATAAGTGTCAGTGCAGGAGGTGAAGTGTGCACAGCAAGTGCTGACTGCCTGCTGGGGGGGCCCACCTGCAACAAAATTCATGGCTAAGGCAGCACCCTCCCTTCCATCCAGCTCAGTCTGCAGTGTTTGCAAACAGAAACATCACGGGTGGAAAGTCCAGGTCAGGAAGGCAAGAAAAAGGGGAACAAGGGAAAAAGAAAAAAGAAAAATCAGCTTCTGCCCAGTGTAAACTCATAGTGATGATTATTTTTACTACTATTAACTTGTTAACCCTGTTAATGGACAAGGTAAACAAACACAACAATCACAATAGTCTACAAATTCATTGCATAAACAGCAGTTACTCAAGGTTGCTAAATAATTCATTTTAGTCGGTTTCAGAGCAACTTCCAACAGAAATAAATAACAAAAGACCATGAAAAAAACCCAAAACTGAAAACACCACTGTATGTGCTGTGTACTCTTATTCCTGTGGAGTCTTTAATGTTTTGGAACACGATATGCAGCAGAAACAGTAATTTATAAGGTTTTCCATACTTTTGTTTTGTTTTACATGTGTTCCTGTCCAACTGAGTTTTTGTCAAAGCAAGTCTCCAGTTTTTGTGAGCGAAAAATCCTCTTGGTAGCAAAAAGAGGACAATGTGACTGCAGAGAAGTTGGCACATGCAGGGTAGACCATAGCCAGGACACATCCAATCTGCTGGGCATTGATGCCTGCCAAGATTGGATACTGCAATGGGCATTTCAGACCCCGGGCATGGGAAACTCCTCTGCAAACTCCAGCTGCACGTCACCAATCCACGGGCAAAGCCAGTACATTCACGTAAGAGCTTGCTCACCTCAGACCTCGCCTGTGATGCCACTGACTGTACAAATGCCCTCAGCCTCAGTATTTCTTTTCCTTTCCAAATTTATGCAATTATCCATGTCCTGGAAAATAAGGTAAGGACACAAGTGAGGAAAGTCTGATGTATTTTTTTTTTTGAACACTCACCACAACCACACCTTTCATCCTCACAGCAAATCACGCTACAGCCAGGGCTTGTAATTTTCGATGAAAAAATATGCAAATTTTCAATCACCTAAAATTGTTTCAACCTTTCCAACAGTACCTTCTGAGTGCAAAGCAGCTGTACGGCCTCACATAATTTATGTGGTATTGTATTATATCCAGTGGTGCTAGTTCAGAATGTAGATTACTAGCCAAAGACAAGGGGAAATAAGAAATGAAAGGAAAAATAATAATAGTGTGAGGTGTTGGTTTTCTTACCCCTCAGAGTTCAATTTAGGCACAGTGGTTATTGATTTAATTTCACAGCACAGGCAGGCCCACATTGATAAAGGATAGCACAGGATAATATACATTTAACAAGGGAAATTATGGAAAAATAAGGAAGTGGCTTTCTTAAACTAATTTTATTTTGTTACTATATCATTCCTCATATTGATCCATTTCGTTTATTAACAAATAATAAACCAGATTTTTAGAAGAGGGAGGAAAAGAAAAAATGGGAAATTTTAACACTGTGGATGGCTGAAAAGTATCTTGTGTCAAGGCACAAGAAAACTATCCAACTAACCCTTTCTCTTAGGAGTATTTGCTTTCCATGGAAAAGAGTGTATATTTTTCTAAACGGAAAAATATAAAGGCAGGGAGATTAAAAAAAAAAAAAGATTATGCAAAAAAAAAGAAGGATTTTTGAAACGTAAGTTATTGCAATACCTCTTAGAAGTTGTATTTCAGATAGCTCATATTTCTTTTCCAGCTATGCCCCTGCTGTGAGGTTCCCAGTGGAATACTACATTCCATCACACATGGGAGTTTGTGGTATCTCCCTGGCAAGAGCTCCAGGAAAAGAGAGTCCTGTGGTTCAAGGGAAAATAACGAACAGCACATCAGAAGTATAACACTGTAAGATACTATGGAAAGCTTTCAAGGCTCAAATTTTGCTTAGTTCTACTCTATTTTCTTAAATAAAAGAGACCAATGGCAAAAAGAAACATTTTCTAACTGTAGTAGGTGTACTGAGCCTGAGTTAGTCCTGGTCATTTTTTTTTCTGTTTCTTTGGTACTGTGGAGCCCTGCAGCACAGGTGGGAGATAAGATCTGTACCTAGAAAAGACACAGAAATTCACAAGTAAAAACCTGCCACAGAGCAGTCCCCCATTCGGTCTGTCAGGGATCAGCAGCTCCCCAATGTTTACCTGCCCACTCAGCAGCGACTGCTCCAGCACCGCTCCAGCAGGGAGATGAACCACTGAGGCAGGGGAAGCACTGTGACAGCAGGATTGCCTTCCTGGCACCCACACAGCTGGATTTGGCTCAGATCCTGAAGGTTTACATCAACATCAATTTCCAGGGTTTGAGAGATGTGCTCTTTCAAGCATAGGTGCAAAAAAAAAGGCCTTTTAGAAGCCACTGCCATGCCTCAATGTAGAAAATTTTACAAGCTAATAAATTTAATTTAAGGTGTGGCCCATGTTTTGCAGTTTTTATTTAAACTGTCCATAGACCCTAGAAGAGGAAGGACCAATGACCCCACAGAATTTTCTACAAAACACTTCAAGCCTGATTTGGAAACTGTCGAAAGTCTGGCACTCCAAGTAAACACTGCCATATTTTTGGGATCTTTTTCCATCCAAATTCAGTAGTACAGCATGAACTTCCCTCAAATAACAACACAGCTCCCCCAGGGTGTAGATAATACACGTAATCACCACAGTCTCTGCCTATTCAAGTTAACACTTCTTAACAACAGATGTAATCTTCAGTGAGACCCAGCTTTTACAAATTGCTGCTAATATGAATCACGCTTAACTTGTCCAAGTATCTCTTCTAAAAAGCTTATGTTTTCCCTAGAGGTGTTTAAATTAGGAATCCTTAACTGGTAATTGAATATGAACTCGGATAACTGAGCAGGTCATCCCCGCTTCTGAAACAGAGGATGAAGGACTGCACTTAATCCAGACTAAGTGAGGTGAATGCTTCTTATTTACAGTGAATAAAACCTTCATGATACAGTAAAGGTTTAAGGGGCACTGTTGCAACAGGTCTTAGGGTGAAGAGCACCAGGTGATGTTTTCAAATCTTTCCCACAGCTCAAGGTCACTGCTACAGAACGAGTTCTGTCACTGCATTCATTTTCATTGTTCAGGTGTCTGGCAAATTAGGAAGGACTTCAGTTCAAGAGCGTTTTTTAAATTCGCTGAGTGTATGCTACATTCAAACATCATTAAGACAGTAAAATGATCTGACAAAAGACAGGGATTTTTATACTGCCTGTTGCAAAAGCTTTCAGAGCAAAAAATAGCAGGCTCATTGCTTTTAGTGCACCAGATCACTGTCACATGTCAGCACAGGTATTAAATTTGGTCTAATATTTTAGAAGTCTTGCAAAGCAGCAGACCTTTACATCTTCTAAGGATTTTGCAGACAGTTCAAAATTGCAAATCAGTATTTTTATACAATGATAATGGTTCAAAAAGTCATTTAGCACTGTTTATTGCTTTCTATTTTGGTGTAGTAAATTTAGAAATATATATATTTAACCAGACATAATGCTGTCAGAGAACTACTTAATCAGCATATGAGCGCGCATTCAAACAAAAGCTGTGAGTACATTTATCCAGTTAGGTATGAATATTGCCAAAATAGCTCAAATAGAGAGAGGGGAAATGGGACAGCAAGGAAGAGAAATCAAACCATCACTGATCTCATAAATGCAGAAAAAGGACAGATAAAAAGCATGATATTAACTTAAAACTCATAATGTTCTATTTTTCTGTGTGTGTTAAGTGATAGCTTTGCTGCAAAAAGCAAATTTCTCTTCTTTGAGCACAGAGATAGCTGAGTGCACCCTGGGGAATACTGAGGGTATGCTTACAGCACAGTATCCATTCCATTTCCATCCAATTCAATCTAAATCCCATCCTGTTGCCCATCACCACCAGTTTTCCTTAAAACAGAAACCTGATTTTTTTTTTAGCTATATCGATACATTTCAGTTTTACCTTTCTATAACATAGTATGTGACATGCACATCTCTGGTAATTGTGGAGTTTCTGGATATCTTTCTGGGTTTCTGCCTGAACGAAGGCAAGACACTACAATCAAGAGGGGTAAATACGGTATTTCCTCATGTATTTGAGACAAGAGGTGGAAGACTTCATACAAGCTACAGATGTGGTTACTTCACAAACCCTTACCAAAACGTGATCTTCTGGCTCCTGTGGTGGAAAAGGGTAGGTTTGACAGAGGGAGAAGTACTGGGGTTCAAAGATAAAGAAGGGAGAGAATAAGGCAAGCAAGGCTGGGTATTTCAACTCCAGGACCACAACAGCAGCCAGAGCAAAGACCCAAAGATAAACTCTTGCAGGTAGAAAAGGGGCATCTTTTACTATGGACTTGAATGCCCTGCACCAGGCCACAGTGGCTTTCTGAGTTGCCCTCTGTTCAACCAACTTCATTACAAGACAGGCAAAAAAGGATTCACCTTGCAAGAGGTGAAGTAAAAAACAAAACATAAGGCAGCATAAAACCAGATCTGTCCTCAAAGAGACTACCTTTGGTTTTAAAGCTACTTTGTTCTCCTTTGGGGTTCTGTAAAACAAGACCTGGAAAACGCAAATATTTCCAGTACTGCTTGCTCGAAGGGACGGTGCTTTGGCAGCAGAAAGTCTGTCCCAGTGCCCTGGCTGTTCAGGACTGCCCCTGGCTCAGGATCCCACTCTGCTGGTACACTAAGCCTCCTGGCTCAATCAGCAGTAGGAACTGGGCAGCCCAGGGAGAAAATGGCTTTGGGAAACTGAAAAGAACCTGGAGGAGGGGACAAGAGAAAGCTGTGAGCTCACTGTGGTCCATATCTTCTGTCTAGTGAGGGACTTCCCCAAGATCTAGACCCAAACCATGCCATGAGGGCCTGCACAGCAGCTACAGGGGACAAGTCAGATTTCTGGCAGACAAGAGGCAAAATGAAAATACGTTTTATAAAAGCATAGAATATCAGGTTGGAAGAGACCTCAAGGATCATCTGGTAAAACCGTTCTTGGCACGGTCTAGACAAGATGGCTCAGCACCCTGTCCAGGCACTCAAGTGTTCAACACTGGGGAATCCACCACTTCCCTGGGGAGATTATTCCAGTGGCTGATTGTTCTCATTGTGAAAGATTTGCCTCATTTCCAAACAGAATCCTCTGGACTAACTTGTACCCACTATCTCTTGTCTCTCCCTGTAAAAAGGGAGCCTCCACTTTCTCTGTACCTATCCTGTAGATACTGGAACATGGCGATACTGGAACCTTTGGCCTTTTTGAACTTCTCTATCAAAAAAACATGCTCTTGTAGAAAGACTGATCTCTTCTCTGCTTGGCAGAATTCAGTGTGAAACACACAAACTTAAGAACAGATACCTGCATGACATCCATGCCCATCCCCAGAGGGGGACAGTTGTGAAGGGCAGCACACATGTAACAGCTTTGCACAAGTGGAGGAAAAGAAGAGCAAAATACCTTATTTCCTCAATTTCCTCACAGGAGTCACTTGCTTCTGTCTCTCCAGTGGCTAGTTAAAAGCCGTTTACATTTTTTTCCCCGATACACACAATACCGATTACCATGATGCATCTTCTCCTCACCTTCACAGAAGAGTTTTTTCTTCACAGACTTATCGTTTAACCAGGACATGATGAGACACTGTGGCAACCTTTTTTTTTTTTTTTATTCCAAATTTATCTGTCACATTAAAAAAAAAAAAAAAAAAAAAAAAAAAAAATTGTTACTGATTTCCAACTCATTAGCAGTTAAAAATCATGAAGCTTCCAGAAACTGAGGGTGGGGGAGGGAAATCTGCAGCCTCATGTCACCTGTAACAGCAGAGCATAATCCTCCCACGTTTGGTAACTTTGCAGACACAGGGAATGGTAGAAGGTAGCAATTTTCACTGATTAAAAAGTTTTCTGACTCTGCATAACCCACAGTCATACATATCCTCGAATGCTGTTTCCAGCCACTCTGTCTATTAATAAGTTATTTAGTGCAGGCATGACTCTTAATTCTACATAATACTAAGGCTGCCCAACACTCTCCATTTTGGATGTGTTTTCAGCTGCCGATGGCTTTGCCAAACTTGTGTTTTATGCCACTGTGTGCATCAAGTTAGCCCTGTAGAATATAGAATAAAAACCAAAACACACCATGCACCCACAGAGATTTGCCAACATTAGATGAAATTGTAAATGATTAATTGAAAAAATTATTTATCTATGTCATGCTTTGATGAGGGGATCTAAAATATGGCAGGAGGTAGGGTTTTTTGTGTTAAAAATGCACTTATTCCTGTTGTAGTGAAAATCTGCACCACATCAACCACCTTAAATATTTTGTGTATTTTCCCTTACCCTCCCTATCAAGATGCTTATTCTTAAGCTACTTACAGTTTATCACCTCAAGTCCCAGAGCTACTGTGACTTAGTCTGTGGGCACAAGATTGGCAGGGGAGATTTCATCTTCTGCTTGGATTTCTGCTCGACTGGAGCAGTGGAAAGCAAGGACAACAGTGAGACCCCAGTGTCAAGAGTAACAAAATGGATGGGCAGGGACTGTAACTGGGGACACAGGCTTGCTTCTGCCATCCAGCTCTCCCTACATCTCCCCTCTCTGCCCAGATGCCTCTGTTGGATGGATTCCTGTGGAAAGCATTTGCATTTGGGAAGCTTTTTTGTTGCTTAAATGCTGGAGGTGGATTGTAAAGAGGGAAGGACTGGTTAGAGTGTTTTGAGGTGTGGGAAGAAGGAAGTTGCTAAGAGAAAAGACTAATTTGGGCTCCTAAATGTCTAATTACTTGCTCATGCATATTCCTAGTCCAAGGCTGAGAAAGAAATCACTGCATATCCAGCCCTGACAGCAACTTAAAACCTGAATTCTACATTCTATCTTTCTTTCTCAGTGAGGAGGCAGGAGACCTCGGGCTGTGACTTCAGCTATGTACCCACTTGTTGGGAAAGATGCTCCTGCATGTGCTCACATTTCTGGTTATGGATGCACAGGAATAAGCAGATAATTCTTACGTCCTTTACCCTCTCAGGACAAATGAGCACAGCTAAAAACTGTCAGAGCCTTGAGTGCAACATTTAGTACTTAGACAGCACATCTGAAAGAGTATGGTAAATAGGGAGAGAGAAAAGACATAACTTGCTCAAAGAAATAACATTCTTCATTTCCTTCCTACCTCCTCCTCAGTCATCTGCTTCATGGAGCAAGTGAGTAAAAAATCATGATCCAGAGGGTAATGGCTGGCTAAGAGAGGCTCCCAGGTCCACTGCAGGCCTGCTATGCTTCAAAACATAGCTCTTGCTCAGCACTGACAGCTGAAACCTCATCTTTGTAATCTATGGCCTGGCTGTGGAGTTCTCTGCTCTAATTATTCTGCATTTGTCTCTCCTCCCAGCCTGGAACAGGTTTTCAAAGGCCTGAGACCAGTGGAACGGGGAAGATTTATGGAGTCAGTCAATGCTGGTTGCATTCTGCAGAACTTTGAATAAGAACCAAAAGACTATTTGAATCTTAGGAGGGAAGTTTCCCTCTGATTCGAGTATTACTCACTTCCTGGTGCGCTGAAGTTGAAGGATTAAGTAACTTTTCCCAAATATAGAATGCATCACACCCAATCACACACACACACACACACTGCTGCCTTCTTTAAGTGAAGCATCTGAGGAGGAAAATGAGATTACAAATTTAGAGTATAATGAGATCAAGTTAAATTCACACCATTTACCCGCCTAGGCACAATCTATGTCATTAGAAAAGATTAATTTTTTTGTTGCAATTTCTAATCTCATTATACCTTTTGTCACAAGAATGATTTATCAGAATTTCAATACTTAATGCCATACATTTTGTATATTCACTTGGCTTCTCCAGTATTTTATATTTTCATTAGCTGGTATTCACTCACTCATGCCATACCACTCAGCACGGCTATAAATAGAGAGACCAACCAACCAAATCACGCAATATTGAAAAGGTCAAAGTAGTATATTACATTACTATAACTTAGAGAACACTATTCACAAGGTATTAAAGCTTGGACTCCTTATTTATGTGACAACGAAAGTAAGGAAAATAGGAGGCACCGTGAAATGATCACATCATTACCAGACATCCTTGGGAAACTGAGGGATTGTAAACCCCTCAACATTATAATCTTTACAGCCTCATATAAATTCATGTTATTGTTTAGGTACTGTATATCGTAGACTAAATTAGGTACTGTATATCTTATGCTGAGACAATGCTCTGTTCACTACCACTTTTTATGTTTTTAAATACAAATATTCCAGAAGCTCTTAAGGAATAATTATAAGCAAATTTTTTAAAGTCAGAAACCTCTTTTAGCCAAAGAAATTTAGCCAGAAAATAAAATTTTGTGAAACTTAAGATAAGGATTATTGTTACTGACCTCCACCAAGATAATAAGAGAATTATGGCCTTTCTCTCAAAGTCTGTGGAAATGACCTGTTTGAGCTCAGTGGCTGTGTCATCATAAAGTACTTTTAGGGTGACTTTAAGCACAGGCTGTTCTGCAGTACCTCCACCATCCTGTTCCCTCTAAAGACACCCTTGTCTGCATGGCAAAATGTGTGTGTCTGGACAACTGCATAGTACCCTACCTCTTTCCCCACCACCCAGGATTCCTGAGATCAGGTACACACTGCAGGAACACCCAAAAACCCGCAGTTCCCTTCCCAGGCCCAGGTTCAGTCAGGTGGCTGCTGTGTGCCTTGCATCAGTGCCCCTGTACCCAGAGCTGTTTCAACCTGCAGAAGTCTCTGGCTCACATGGAAATCTCTCTACCAAGTCATCTACAAGCATGAGGTTTTACACAAAGAACAAAATTACAGCTGGGATCTTCAAGAGTAGAAGAGCTGTCCCAGACATAGCAGTCATGGCCCACATGAGACAATACTCACAGCCGTAAGGATTCACAGAGCAAAAGGGGATGTTTTTAAAACTGGGAAAAAAATTAAAATGGAATGAACAGTGTCAAAGGGATAAAGAGAGAAGGTGTCAGCTGGGCTTTTAGAGATAACTGAGCTTACTACTCAACCCACAGTGCACTTCTGGTATGTTCCAGGCCCCCCTGAACCCCATGGCAAGTTTAGGTGTCCCCAGTGCAACATGCTGTGGAAGAGGTACTGGAGGCTGCCCTGCTTTCTCCCTGTGTAGGCAGGGGGCAATCTGTATTTAGCCAGCATACGTTTGATTGGACCCTGGCATTATACAGTACTGTAGGTTTGGGGAATCAATAATAATGCCATTACAGGGGACTTAATAAAAGGAATTGCAATTAACATATAACTGAGAAGCAAGCTCAGCTAACATTAAAACAACAGCAAACAGTGACCTAATTTCTATCTTATGAGCCTCACTGTCTTCCACGGGAGAATCCAAAATTCCCAATGAGTAAGAGGGGATGCCAGGGTAGCTCTTTCAGGACTATTCACAATTTCCAGTTTGGAACACCACAGTTGCAATAACACATGGCCAGATTTCCTGATGCAGAGCTGGAGCTGATCTGGCATCTCTCCCTTTCCCCCACTGAGTCCCTGTTAAGAGATCAGAGAGGCTGAACTAGAGCAAAGCTGCAGTGTCTGCAGTCAGTACAGCTGAATAGCCACATTTACCTGCTGGTGCTTTTATGGAAAAATGACCCTGCAGCTTCTACTTTTCATACATGAGACTTGAAGGTTGGGTATGGCTTGGGGTTTTTTGGAGGGAGGGGGTGCTTTGGGGGCCTTTTGGTGAGCTTTTATTTGGTGGGGTGGGTTGCTTTTGGTTTGATGCCATTTGTGGGTTGATTTCTTTTTTTTTAGAAAAGTACCTGATAAGACTTTTCTTAAGGCCTTGTCTACATGAAAATAATGTCCTAGTAGAAGTGATGAAGCCTCCTCCCCTGACAGTGACACCTCTGATATAGATGCTATTATTTTAATAGCAAGGTTGTGCACAGCCTGCTAAACAGTTTACTGAGGAAAGGATTATGATCTACCTGTGTCACACAATTTTTCAGATTAGAAAACAAAGACCGTACTCCTACAACTGACTAAATGTCCATAGGTAAGACGAGCAAGTAATCTGCCAGCAAGGAGACTTAGAAAATAAAAAAAACCTGCCAAAAAATAAAAAAAACAACACCAGGATTTATCTTTGCCAGCAAAAGTTACCCAGGAGAGAGCAAGAGAGAGAAATGTGAAGTAGGGCATCTCCTGGCTAATCCATACCTCCTGAAGATTCCCACCCCGAGCTGGTGCCTTGGCACTGTTCGGGCAAGGCTCTGGGCCCTCTGGCAGAGCAGGTGGCTGTGGGTGGCTGCTCCACCATCCTCCCACTCCCAGCAGATTTGCTGGCACTGGGGGCGTGGAAAGCAAGCTCCACCTGAGCAAACCAAGCCCCTCCACTTTTGGGAGGGTGGCTGGAGGGATGCAGAGCATGCCTTACAGAATTTTGCTTTGAATCCTGCAGCATATGGAAATCGGTCTGCAAGAAAAACGAGAAATATTTAGAAACAGTTGGAAAGGCTGTCATTGAAATTTATCCTGGCTATGTCTAAACATGGAAAAGGACAAGAGAAACCAATGTTAACTTCAGAAAAATGTAAAGAGAACTGACTAGGCAACAAGCAGAAGGCTTATTTCTTTTTAAGTATAAACAATCTGGTGAGGAGGAAGAAAGGCAGAACTATAAAAATAAGCCAAGGCAAGTAAAAAATAATGAGGGTAAAAATTAATAATACTCTGCATCAGTTTGCAGAGGTTTTTTTCTTGTACAGCAGTCTCCAAATATAACATTAAGGGAGAAACCAGACAAAATATTTCTGTTCTGAGCTATCACAGTGGCAAATGGCTTAAAAGGAAGATGTGCTGGGGGAAGGGGATAGCCTTCAGCTGTGGACAAGCTTTTTAGACACCTTCCTTGGGAGACTAATCTTTCTGTACTCCTTACACAGTCAATGGCAAGAGACACCAGCCTGCACAGGACAGCTCAATACCCCTAAATGCAGGTGACATGGACTCCATATGTACACTAAGGATAAAGGCTGTAACAAGTCACAAAACTTGGACCATTTTCTTCATGCTTTGCCCGTTTGGAGGCCTGAGCTGAATTGCAGATGAAACAAACATCACTGCCTTCAGGGGGAGTTAAGGAAATGTGTGTGAAGACACAGAACCCTCATTCGACTCTTCTCCCATTTTTCTGCCCCCTAAGTGCATCACTGTGTGTTAAACCCCTTCCCTCTTGTCTTTTGTTTTGTTGTTTTTTTTTTCTCCCCTCATCTCTGTAATATTTTTTTTCACTTCAGTGCCATGGGTGGTCACAGGAAATGGGAGCTTCCAGGCTACAAGCTTGCAAAATTGCAGAGCACCCCCTTCTTTATTCAGATTTCCTCTCCCACCAAGGTTTTGTGGTCCTAGCCATAGGAAGCAACCCTTTATCCAGAACAATAAAACTTGCAACAGGAGCATCACTTGTGCAGTGCCTCTAGTTCCAAGGCAGAAATTTTGTTCCCAGGGAACTTGTAAAAAAATATTATAAAGGCAGTAGAAAAAATTAGTGTGGAAACAGCCTAACAAAATATTTCAAATACCAAGATTAACAATGACTGTAAATAAGGCTAAGGACAGAATTAGAGATAATTGCTTCTCATACGAACACCATAGCATTTACCACTTCCCATAGATGCCAAACAGACAAGATTATCTAGATTTTCAAATGAGTTTATCTGTGACCAATTGGCTGAATGGATTGACAAAAATAATGTAAGATGCTGAACGTGAAGCATATTTAGGACAGAAACACCATGACAGATAATGCTGTAATTACTGTATGCAGTTACTGAATCTAACAATAAAAATTCAATGCAAAGCATGAGTTTCTTTTCCACAGCTTGGGAGAGTCAGAGCAACATAAATTGCCCTTTATTTCTTTTAAAAAGAAAGTTCATTTTAAAAGTATGTTCGCATATAAATTCCAGAAAAAATCATAGGATTCTTCTGCTTTCCTTACTTCCCACACTGCATCTGAGAACATCAACTTTTTCATTTATTTCACTTTCCCTTGTAGGACTCTGACAGAGATGCAATTTGGCTTAGGAGACCAACTCATTGGATTTACTTATTCCAAGGCTATTACCCAATAACTTTGCATTGTGCAACTACCTGGAAAGAACTAAACAGAACAATCGCCATGTAGATATTTGCAGAAATATGTAAGCGATCCTTTACTTAACATACATCCATGATTTTCAGCTGATAATTTATGTTCAGATCCTAAATTTCAAATTTGCTGGTTACTCATAATCCTTTCTGGCAGATGACAGGCACCACATCACATCCTGTGTTTTTCCACCTTCTGCAACACACGATTTCTGGACATGACTGTTAGCAGCAGGCAAACTGCAGTTTCATTCTGCTAAAAACTTCTCAAAAAAAACTAGTTGCCTACACATTTCTGCAAAAAATTAATTGAAGAATTTGGATTAGTAACATTTTGACTTGCTGATAATATATGGCATGGTTTAGGAATTCCTGGGGAAAAACAAAAATGAAAATCAGAAATAATCATAGAATAATGCATAAGTTATTTAATATGTTACATCAATTTCTCAAATCTTCCTGACTTTTAATAGAGCCAGCACACCCATCACTGTAGAAATGTGGCATTTCCTGGCCTTCATTGCACAAGTGCTGAAGCACCATCTTGATTTAAGCTATCCCACGACATATGGGAAGAAATGTACCTGACACAGCAGGAAAACAAATTCAGACTGATAATGCAGCACATCTGTACAGCAGGACATGAGACAGACTATGTCATGCTAGAGGTGACAGAATGGAAAAAGGAAAAGATGTGGAACCGAGTTAGAGCACAAGTGAAACTCTTCATGGCTGAGGCGAGTGCAACCAATGATAATTCCTATAATTTTTCATTGTTTGTACAGGGAACATTTAAATAATTTCATGGTGTTTCCCTCCCATCCTTCTCATCCCTTCTTTCCCCCATCTGCAAGTTTTCTCACATCATACCTTTTGTTTGTTTGTTAAGGTCAGTTGTGAGACATTTTCCTTTGCACATGAATAAGGCCACACTGAATACTGTGCACTAAAATATGAAACAATAACCAGTTTCCTATAAATATCTCAACCAGCTAGAACCAGGAAAGCAAGGGAGAACTCTTCTACTTTGCAAGTAGGGGTACGTGGTGAGGTGACATTTTTTTATCTTTCTTTATGTTAAATATATTTGTTATTTACATCAAATCCATCTGCTACAACATCCTACATGCCCAGGAGGACCATACAGTTAAAACATATCAAACCCACATTATTGTGCCTTTCCACACTGTGACATGTTAAAAAGGATTTTAGGACTGGGCTGTCAGACATGCACAACAGATGAATTGGTGGGTGAGCATGAATATACAGCGCACCACAATCCATGAAAGAATACCATTAATATATAGCAACACAAGTAGACATAAAAAAAAAATCAACATTTAACCCTGGATTTCAACATTTCCCGTATTTTTTTGCCTTTCCTCAACAAAGTTCTTTGGAACTAGCAACAGCAAGCTAGGCTAAAAAAATATTCTTCCTGTCAGTTAGTGACCCGTTTTTTTCAAGTGCCTAAAAGGAACACAGAACCATCTATGGGAGCAGACATACTCAATGCACAAGAAAAACCTGTTTTTTACTGGAAAAACTGGATAATTTCCAAAGTTAGCTGCTCATCTACTTGACTGATGACTTTGG
The DNA here is from genome assembly GCA_013397055.1 of Pachycephala philippinensis. Taxonomy (NCBI): domain Eukaryota; kingdom Metazoa; phylum Chordata; class Aves; order Passeriformes; genus Pachycephala; species Pachycephala philippinensis. Next base: position 567,060 of record VWZT01015218.1, read on the forward strand.
TTTTAACTTTTTTATTTTTCAATATTCAATAAGAAGTTTCTTGTGGCCTGTTAGCTGCTGTTCTCTCATGCTGGTTAGACATAACAAAGCCTCTCTAGGTTTGCACCTCAAGGACACCAGGCCCCAAAATGTGTAAACTAAAAGACTCTAAAGGGGGGGCAAACTTGGGGTAGTTACATCATTAACTGAGGTTATAATTGGACAATTAACCCTGATATGCAAGTGGACCAAACTTATAAAAGTGTAAAGAACCCATGACCCAGTGTCTATCTTGGTTGTAGCCTTTTGACTGCCCAGGGTGTACCTCTGAAGGCTTTTCAAATAAATACCTACCTTTATTCCCTTATTCTTGGCTAGTCTCTGTTTTCAGGTGGGCTCCCTCAGGCATCATGACCACATATGTAGAAGCTTATAGTGCATGACTTGCATGGACATTGGGGGAAATAATTGATTCAATGTTTTTAATATTCAAAAGCAAAATGAATAAGAATGTTTAAAAAAAATCTGTGCTTATCTCCTCCACTCAAATCTTCCATATATTGAGATTTTGTGTTATATGGCTTTTACTCCAGTAAGAATAATGTTTAGGGAAGGAAGATGACACTGTCCATGTTGTGGAAGGCACTGTAATAAAAAGCACTGTAACAAAAAGCACTGTTAGGGGCCTGGCAGCAATATGTACAGATATATTTCCTTTTAATGGCAAATATATATCAGATCTACCAGTCATACACACAAAATGTAGGTATGGATACATTTTCTACTTGATTTTGCTATCGAAGTGTTTCTTTACCACATTTATATGTCCCTCAAAAATATACACAGGGAAGTGAAAGGTCTTTTTGATCAGATGAGAGGTTCCTTTGCAAGCTATTTTTGCCCATTTGTCTAAAAGCCATATAAAAACTGTCTCAAGATGTTCCTAAATTGCTTTCATACTTGTTTTGCTGAATTCCTGTTAGTTCCTGTTTAACTGCACGCCTTGCTGTTGTCATTTACACACCTTCCAGGCTGCAGGATGCTGCAGGACATATTGTGCTTGCTGACATACTTTTTGTGAAGGAAATCCTTGCAATCAGCTGTCCAACATATGAAGCTACATTTGACCACAGAGCATAGAACGAGGGAATTGTTTTTATGACCAAGGAAATCAAAACTGTTCCTCCATAAAGTTCTGAGAGGAAAGAGGGGGAGGGGGGAAGAAGCACAAACCCCCACATCTCTAAGAGCATAATGACAAGAAAAATAAATCCTTTCTAAAAGCCTGAGGTTAAGAAGCACTGAGTTCCAAAATCCCAGAGGCCAATGGAAGCTGAAAGCATTTGATATCCCTTTGGACTGGTCCTATTACTTCACTGCTCAAATCTTACTATTTGCAGCATGTATTTTCCAGCATGCAGAAGAAATTGGTGCTAATTACAACAGCAGTATTTTGGGGATGGCAGTAGTAACCACTGCTAACTGCCAAACACAAATTAGAGACAAACTTCAGAGCCTATTTAGCACACCATTTCCACACGCAGCTTGATTGAGACAGAAAACGACTCAGTCTGTTGCAACACACTCCACAAGAACTACAGAAGCCTACTGAAGACAGTAACAGGTAAACAGATGATTCAGGAAAAAGCTTAATTTAGGACATATGATATTGACTTTAAAGTTCAGATTTTCTCCCTGTGTAGTTTTCTGAACTCACACTCTGGCTCTGCTGAACAACCAGGCTTTGTCTTCTGCTGTGAAAGGGGAACATCACTGAAGCCAGCAGACACATCATCTGCAAAGAAAAGGTCACTGTTACAAACCCAAATCAAGACCAAGTCCAAAGTGTTTTGTCTGTTTCAAAGCAGGCTGGGATTCATTTATGGTGAATTTTAATAGCAATAAAACACCTGCTGCCTTGACAAGAAAGACTAACAATACATACTTCATAAATAGTAGTGGTTCACAAATAACTTAATAATATTTCATTAAAGTATTTACATAAAAGCAAATAACATCCCTGTGCTATGTAAAGTATTAAAGCACTTAAAGAAATCCTTCTTTCAGAGAACGTGGCTGAGCTATTAACACAGGCTTATTTTACGGTTTCGTCCAGAAGTCACAATTCAGAGCATATCCAATCACCTCTTTCCAAAATCCTCTACTAGGAACCTTCCCTCTGACCTCTGTGGAAATGTACTCAGGACTCTCCACTCACAACTTAAAAGGCTCTTCTTAGGCACCACCACCACACTCTTCAATGTGTAGAATTTACACATCCAGTCATAACAATATCCTATTTTCTTCTGTGTCCACTCTGAACACTACTTCACGAAGTCCCCCATTTGTCAAATCATCAGCAAGATTTATGTGACTCTGTTCTTTATTTTTATTCTTTCCTAAAGAAAACAATATTTAATCTATGAACAAAAGTGTACATGTAATATTTCTCATTGTATGACAATGTTTAACAGTGCATCCTCAAAAAAACTTTAAAAAAACAGTCTGAATACTAAAGTCAGGAAAATGCTACAATATTTGGGCAACAGAAACACTAGTCTGGTGTCTTTAGAGGGGCGAGGAAAGAGCCTTGCATCTTACACATGGTTTCATTGTGTGCAATCACAGTGGGAGAAAAGGAAGTGGCAATTAATTTTTTAACTGATCTTTCCATCTAGGCTAGAGGAAAATGCAGATTTAATGTAGCTACTGCACACATGAAAACAGAGAGGAGGTATCTCTACAAACTCCCAGCCTGTGCTGTTGTGGGCAAGCTGAGGCCACAGCAAGAGTCTCTGAAAGAGTGAAGGGAATTAATTATTGTTGTACACAGTTGTAATAACACAAAAGTATTAAATCTCTATGTAAACTTTTGCCAACAATTGCTTGGTCCATGTCTGTATGCATAGAACCTCTCTAATGTTTAATTGTTATAATAAAGATGCTTCTTCATCAAAATAACAAAACAAGATATTCACTTTTCTGTGTGCAGGACAGTTAATAAAATGAATGAGCTGGACCTCTGCTTTGGTATTTACCAGGTCAGAGAGTTAACAAATGAATAGAAGATACTTTTCTGCTCTAGGGCAACTGAGAAGCATCTCTACTAATCTCCACAGAGCAACTGCACGTGGCAGGAAATCCTGTGCTGAAGAACCACCACCCATTGAGACGTTCCAGGTTTGGGCATGCAACTGAACGGTGCTGAGAAGGTATGAAAAAACTCAAGACGTTCTTATTCCTAGACTTTCTACCACTATTAATGCTATGTTTTAAAGCTTTCCCTATTTATGAACTTTCTGTGCTTTTGTCTGACTCCTTCAGCTGAGCTACAACACTTCTGCAAAGTCATCCTCACATCCCAGCCCCTACCTGTGCCTGCCACAGCAGCTCTAACTCAGGTCTTCTTTACTGCTGACTACAGAATTATTCTCCCAGCACTGCCATTGCTCGTAGATGTCTTTAAGTTGAATATTCCTTAGCATCTGCCAGCATTTTCCCCTAGCTAAATTCCTACTAAATGCATTTTACTTCTCTAAGCCTCGTCAGCTATTGCTCTAAATGCATCCCTTCACGAGAAAAAAAATCTCCACCTGTCTTTAATATGTGTATCAATAAAAGGAGGATTAGAAATCTGCACTTCTAGGCTGTTAAACAAACTCTTTTCTGCCTCCATTTATTCAACCATAAAATGGCTATAATATTTACTGCAATATCTCAAAGAACAGCTAAAAAGCTTAATGCTATTAATTCAATACTACTCATTCTGTCTTGCTACAGGGAATATACAAACATTTCCATGCCAGGTCGATATATATTTATAATATTTATAGTTTATGGTTTGTAGTCATTAGTATAACATTATTTGTAAGGTTAATACCCCAGTCCTATGGAGCAGAAGGTAGTATCTGCATTATAGGCAAGATTGTATTCTTATTTGCTAGCTATTCCTTTTAAGTAAGTCTGTAACATTTATCTTCTCCTATAGGGCAGTATTATTAATAAATATGTACTGCCAGTAAGCTTTAATTTATGTAAAAGCCTATTGTTTTTAAAGAACTTCTCTGGAACAAAATTAATCCTTTTTTTTTTAGTACATAGTGCAGAATCTTTTACTTACAACTGCTTTAGCAAGGTTTTTCCCTTAGGCCTGTATATTACAGAAATATTTTCAAAAGAAAGTAAGAAAAAAGACCCCAACAAAGCAAAGAATCAGTAACCAGCAGAAGTACACAGAACGTCATTGTAACCTAAAGACAAGAAATACTATTTCTAGAATCACAAACCTGAAGTTGTGCTTTAAAAAAAAATAAGTGACTTCCAGGTTTGATTGTGCAGCCCATATTTACTGTAACACAAACACATGAGCCTGGCCGCTGTCTCTCGAAAGGAAAGAGGGTTGTGTTTAGCTGCGCTAATCTTCTCTAGGAATTATTCTGCTCAGTACAGGGGATGACTGTCAGCCATTTCCAGCTCTAATTGGACTCAAGTATGGTACGACCTAATTTCTCAGCATATACCGCAGAGTTTTGAGATTCCTGAATGCTTCAGCCTTTTGAGAGTTTTGTTGTTTTCTATTAGCTACAGCTTCGCTGTCTGCAGCTGCCAGCAGAGGGAGAAAATGGAATATGAAGTAGGGAACATAATACAACACACCATCTCTCATCCACACTGCTGAAATAAATATGATGTGGTTTCAACCATTTCTTTTCTAGGGCAGGGTACACTCATTCTAAGTTTCCCAGTCTACAAGTAATCTGATTAAATTTGGTTGGTTGTCTTTTTTTCCCTCTCTCCCTCCCGTCTTTTTTCCCCCCCTGTCTCCCCTTTTGCCTTTCGTTCCATGCAGGCGGAATCTTTATGAGATGTATAAATAGTGGAAGAATTATGCAGGGGGGTTTATTATGAAACTAGAAATCATTTCATTGGCATTAATGGGAAAGTCTTTCTTTTGGAGAGCTCCACATTTCTAGAGGCCATTTCCTGTTCTCAAGGTCCCTTAATGCAATGAACCAGGGCAAGATGGGAATTGCTTTACCTCTCTTGTGCTTCAAAGACATGTGTACATGAGATGGGCTGCTGAAGGGCTACATTCTTTTTTAAGTACTAGCAGTTAGTCTTCTGTATAGACTGGATTCTGTTTTAGTTAACAATTTGTTAAGCTTATTGGCACCCAAGCAGTTATTTTAACCAAAGGTGAAAACAACTTCCCCCTAAAGCTGCCCTCCCCACATCTGGGAAAGCACGTACACACACCAGGCTATATAACACACTATTTAAATAAAGTGCTTTCTCATTCCTTCCTCAGGCATAAAACCTGTTAGCTGTAGGAGAGACAAAGGGCAGACAGCTCTGGCTGCTGCCTCATTGCCTCCCAGCTTTTGGCACTGAGGCTTGGCTGGCTGGGTCAGGAGCTTGGTCCTCATTGCATGGATCCTCACACTCCAGGTGAGGCCACAACTGTGACTGACAATTCAGGATCCCCACCTAATGCCTGGAGCTTGCACCACCTGCATTAAAAAAGGGACTGGGGATGCACTGGTGCAGCCAAATGGTAGAGGTTCCCAGGAATAAATTACTTTCTTATTGCTCTCATATTCCTAAAGTCTGTCTTTAGGTTGCTCTGCTCTTTCCAGTTGTAGCATTTTACACACACAGATGATCATGGACCTTACAGCAAGTGATGGCAGTGCTAAGCCAGACTTCCAGCTGTCTACAGGTATCCATGGATCATCTGGAGTCTGGGGAATTTCAGTTCCAAGGCTGAATGAAAGCAAGCCATAGAGAGATAATTGATGACCAGAAAGCTTTAGACACTCACTGAATCAACACCCTCATCGATAACAAAATCATTAGCAAAGGGATAAACCCCAAGTGAGGTCCTTGGTCTACCAGCAATCAGAAGTGTTTGATCTGGGACTTCTGTAAACTGAGCTCAGTTTCTTTCCCTGAAAGACTGGATTCTTTGAAACAAAAATTGGGACAAACCCCTTTCTTCCCACTTATGTCTCGCCAGGTTAGCAAAGACATCAGAAACTTTAAGGAAAGCAGTTTCAGAGGGCAAAGGTGGTCTTGAATAGGACTTCAAAGAAGGAATAAGATGCAGCAGCTCAATAATATAGCACAAGGGAAAAAAGCTCTACAGTGGTATGCAGAGAAGCAGGGGGGTACAAGACTTAAAATTTGTATTTCGTGGGGGTTAATATGATAAATTAAGTTTCTGCCATCTAAGGCCATTGGAATGATGCAGACACCCCCTTCGCTGGGGTACTGACAGAGGAAAAGGTTATCCATAACATCAGAGGAGGGCTGTTGCTGAGGCATAGCCACAGGAGCAGCAAACGGAACATGCAGTCAAGGGAAAATGGGCCATAATAGATTCAGGATGGAACAAGAGGCTTGCTGACAAGGCCACAGAGGAGAGATGCCAGCTGGCTCACATCCTGTTAAATGACAAATGGATAGAAAAAATGTCCTGAGGTTTATGTCCTGTCTAGCCTGGCAGTGCTGAACACAAGGCATGAGGCTGTTCTGCACCTCCATCCACAGAGAGCTGCAGCTCTGCTGATGGGAGAACAGACAACTAAAGCAGAGTCTGCTTCTGAGCAAGGCCTGTTTTGGGGTCTGGGTTGCTTGTTGTAGGATGCTTGCAGAGCCATTTGCCTTCCCTGCCCAGAGCTAAGGACACAGGCTGTGTGTGTCACCAGGATTTCAGAGTAAAAACACCCTCATCCTTGGGGGCATAGATGCCCTCGGTGTAGGGCAATCCCCCTGGGATGGAGATCATCAGCATACTTAGGCCCACAGGTAAACTGGGACAAGTCTGAGCTTATGCAATCCTATACAGCATCAGAAGGTGATAAATGAGCAGTACAGAGGACCAGTAAAAGTTCAGTCAGCATATACGTGTGCCACCTCTTCCAAAAAAGCAGTGAAAGGAAAACTGCCACCTGCCTTTGAAGCAGGGATGCAGGAGCCTCACTGCTGTAAAACTACATTAATCTGACAATTGGAACTTGGCACCCAGCAGTAGGCAATAAACTTCAAGGACCAGGCTGGTGCTGCTGGAGGAATGGTGCAGCTGGCTAAGCAATTTTTATCTGCATGTAAATTCTGCTGATTTAACCACAACATCCTCCAGGGATTTCTCTAGGATCTAGGTTTCTCTTATGTCAGAAGGACTTACCTATGTGTGATACACAGTGAGATTCCTTCAAAAACTCTTTGCTTCCTGGTTGTTCCTGCGATGTGTTCACAGCTTCTGCACTTCAAACACTTGCCAAGCAGGTAAGTCTGTGGAATATTAATTATTTCCTAAAAGGGTTCCTTTGCAGAGGTTCAATCCCACCACCTCAGCCAGCACCTACCCTGGAGGTTTGTGCTATACCACTGTGTGTGGTTGCTTATATTAATTTTGGTAACCATAACAGCTTTGGTATCCATAAAGGCATGGATATAAAGGAGTGGCTTGGATTTATCAGCGAGTACCTCCAAGTTACACCTGGTCATGGCACCAGTGAAGCTCACACACTGTATGCCAGTGACAGAACATAAGTTCTGCCACAGTGATAGAGTTTTTGGGTATGAGTATTCACTGACAGCTACTGGGCATGCTCTGATGTCTAAGCAGCTCCCAAATCCAAGCTGGCAGGCAGCTCACAGGCAACTTGGAGATTTATGTTCTACAAAAACAGGCCCATGGACTTCAATGAAGTCATTACAGCACGGCAAAGGAAAAATCAGGCCCATATTGAGCCACAAACGACCTGTGCAGGATCGTAGGTGTAGTTAATTCTGCATGGCAAGGAATATTTACCCAGATTATTTATTGCTCCTTTTCTTACAAGGCTGTGGCTTTTTCTCTCTCAAAAAGTCATGTTTCTTACTCTCATTTGTAACTTGCCAGAGGCAAGTAAAGCACAGCAAATGCACAGAAAGCAAAGGCCTACCAGAACAGACTGCTTGTGGCATTTGCTGCTTGTGTCAACTTCTACAAATGGGACAGGCATAGGGAAATGGTTTCCCAAGTGGTAAGTCATATGGCATATTTAGAAAGTGGTGATACACTTAGAGAAGCATGCAGGCTTTTGAATAAAAGCCTCACATATTGGAATCAGCTATATTTCATGGCATCTACATGCTGCAGAGAAGGCAATAACCTGTGCTATTGGGCTTACTGTTATCCATTCTCATCACTGGGATGAAAGCACAAGGTAATGAAAAGATTGGTCTCCTGGAAACAATACTTAATAAAAAGAAAAAAATCTGAAAGTGATTCCACATTTTCTAAGATCATTCTCTACTTAATTTTGCCTGATTTTCTTGTAAGCAGCTACAAAATCTAAAAATCAAGCTTAAGTCTATGGACTTGATTCTGTTTCCACTCAGCCCAGTACAAGTCTAGAGTAAATTAACTGAAGTTAATGTAGAAACAAAGCAATAAAAATATGAATTAGACCTGATCTACGGAAAGGTTTAAGAAAAAAAAGTAGTCCACCTTTAACTTTCTGGTTCAACCAAGCCAAGGCAAGAACTGTATTGCCAGAAACAGATACAGAAGTCATGATATATTTGTGCTCTGTGTCAAGATTTAGGTTTTTTTAAGGAGTCATGACACAGTACCTGAATTTGTTGTTTTAGGGGGAACACAACTGAGATCCGATAACACTCGCTGTTTGGGGATTTTAGTCTTTCAATACTGTGTTAGATTTCATATGCTGCAGACCAAATTCCCAAGTAATTCAAGTGGGTGTAACACCTTTAATTTCAATGCAACGCCATTAGCTCATAGTACTGCTCACACTGGCACTTTGATGAAATGTATTGGTACAGGCCAATGCAATTTAACAACACAAGCACAGCAGTATTTGGTAGAGCCTGAACTAGCTCTGTTTGTTCATGCTAAGACCAGAAAAGACCATTACATTATGGAGTTTGATCTGCTGATAAGCACAGCCCAATCACTGAGACAAAACCTCTCATGAAAATAGATTAGAATTTGATCTTGAGTGTGTAAGAGAAATATCATCATTCTTAGGTAGCTGAGAATTATGAAACAGAGAAGGAACTGAGCAGCACCCATCCATAACCATCCACATTTTGAATTCTGGTCTCATTCCAGATCTGATTGCCTCTCCCTATTTCTGCATTTAAGGAGGAGAAAAAATTTAAAAATGAAAAAAATTTAAACCACGCTCTTTAAGGCCTGCAGACAATTGACTGAAGTACAAGATACGGTAACTAGCTGAACAGAAGAACAAAATTCACTGAGACTGAAGCTGCAAATTTTATCTTCCTCACTAATCTACAGAGTCAGACCAGACTAAAACACTCCTTGGAATGAATTTGAAAGACTCCTTGCGTCCACTCATCAGGTAAACTATCTCAGCACTTAATTATCCTGTTCCTATGGAGAGCCTCCTTTGTTCCTGCTCCTTCCATGTGCCTGGAAAGCTCCTTCTTATGCAGAAATTGAATTAGTTCAACTTCACCTTCCAGCTACTGAACTGTGATGTGCCTTGTAACAGTTGCTGTCGTAGCACTTTCCATGTCTCAGGACTGATTTTCAGCCATGAAGTGCCCCTCTAATGTTGTTATTGAAGAGACTTGTGCATGCAAATGGTTCAAAAGTCTGTGGCAAACTGCTGCAGCCACTGGTTCAGTTCCAATTTCACTGCATCATATTGCACAAGCCCCTTCAAAGGCCAACAAACAGTTAAGTCCCTGTACATGCTAAACGAGCATGCACAGAACATTTCCTTTTATCATTGTTGAATCTGTCCATTGATTTCACTCCAGAAGTTTCACATCCTCTTTCAATCTCCCTTGGACATTATTCGCTCTATTACCAGCCCTCTTTTCTGAGAAACTCTGCAAGTCACAAGATTGTCTCACAGCCTAGCATGTCAATAGAAACTCTGAGGAGCAGCAGGCTCCAGTTTTTGGGGGAAGCCACTAGAGACAGCGTCTCTTTCACTCCTGTGCCATTCTCCATGTTATCTGCAGACAAGGTAGATATTAATTTAATGTTTTATACATCTCACATAAGGCAAGTTTGTTTAGTTTTAAGTCATAATGCAGTTTTATGGCTAAAGCAGCATAAATTCAAGGATGGTATGTCAAACAAACTTCTAAGATCTACAAAAAACCTGCCAACCCCTCATCCCACCCCCCCCGCNATAGCCTCCCACTATTATTAATTTTTTCATTAAATAATGCCTAAAATGTTTAAAGTATCATTCCTACGACCATTCTCCCCACCTGCAGGGATCAGCTCACCTTGCCCCACTGAACTGTGCTGTCTTTCCATCTGTCACATGGGGTGGGTTCATCCCCTGGTTGTGCTCTAGCACCAAGGCTCTCCTGGCTACTGCTGCCCCAGCTACACCTCTTTTTGTGTTTTTAGCTCTTACATCTACCAGTCACCCAGCTGCCCTTCAACATTTCCATAATTTCACTGGCTTCCCACAGGGGACCAGCACACAACTCGCAAGCTTGTGAGCACAGGGAGTTGCTTACAGAGACTTCACACCAAATGCAAACAGACGTTTTCACATCATCCAAGCAAGGTTCTTCAAAATAGTAAATAATAACCGTTTGCTCCACTCTTCACCAGAAGCGTATGATTTATAGCTAGAAAAATAGAATGATATGGTCTAAAAGTTTCTCCCTTCTGCTTGAAGATTGACAGTTTTCTCTGATGGTAGCTTTGGATGTAGAAAGCTCTCAGGAAAGCAAAAGCATTAAAAATAAATGCAAGATGCTTCACGCACGTTATAACATACTGAACCTTCTGAATAAATTATTTATACCAAAGGTTGGATGCGCCATAATAGCATCCACCCAGCAGCTAAAAAATGTATAGGAAATAGGAGAGCAAACCACAGAGATTAACAGAGAGAAGCCTGCCAGCTATGGCTGAAAACCTGGTAGGAAAAATAACATAGTGCTTAACTGGAATTATTCTGAGAGTAAAGGGATGATCAATTCATTCGGGTTTTGGTTCTTTTCTCCCCTGATAGTCTACAAAAGAACACAAGGACCAGAGAACTTTGCAGAATTACAAACCTGGTGCATTTGTTTGTGCTGTGCATCTGTGCAAATAAAAAGAGACATTGTTGTCAAGACTTTATTTTTAAGAAGAGGTCCAACTTGAGATTTCCCATGCAGTAAAAATATAAAATATACAAATATCCCAGTTATTACACTGCTTTTAGCATGGTATTAACTAGCACCTTCCAGGAGTATGGTATTAACAAGATCTTGGCCAGGATACTTTCTGGAGTTAATTGCAACCATGCTGCAATCAAATCACCTCTCCCAGGATAGGGTTACATGGTAGAAAAAATCCATTGCATAAGGCAGCAGGTAGAGCACTAAATACACACTTCTCATCTCAGCACCATATTTTATCTCCATCTCCTTGCCATTAACATAAGAGACTGAGGCGTTGGCACAAAAATCCATATGCTGATCTGGGATGCAGATCTTTTCACACCACGGCACAGAAGCTGGAGATGGGAGCTAATACTAGGAGGAACTTATCCAAATCCCTTTAGTAAATCCTTACTTCCACATTGTTGAATCTCTCTTTTACACAACTGGCAATCAGCTCTCTTCACACCAAGCGTTTTGAATCCAGAGTTCAAAAAGATGGTGCAAAATAATCACTGTACCATATGATTTTAAAGTTCTCTTTATATTCTGAGAGCTCCCTCCACCACCAGAGAGCTGTTAGGCCAGAACACAAACATACCCTCCCTGACAAGGAAAACCTTTCAGTCAGAAGCCTTTACTGTAAGATGTCAGAATATTACACTTGCAGTATATTTCATCTCTGTGAAACATTTTCACCTGATGCCACACTGACACTGTCAGAGTTTGGGTGTTCATTTTAATACAGTTTGCTCTTCCTTCAGGGAGGCTTCCTAAGCAGGAGAACCATGCACAGTAGAATATTGCAAATTTGAGAGTGCAATATTCCAGACGGCAAGGCTCTTCCATAAAGCAAGACACGGTGTTATGTATCATAACCAGGGTTTTACACACACAGAGGCTCACCAGATCCCCAAATCCCATAAACTCTTTGCTGCAGGGATCATCACTGTGAGGCTGCAGAGGGCACAGGCTGCAGCCCCCTAAGAGTGGCCCATGTTTTCTATGGCACTGCTCCACGGCTGGGTGTGACACGGGCAGGAGGAGCACAGCCGGGTACACCCTTACAGGCATAAAGCATCCTGCAGAAGGGAATTGTCCCTGCCCCATCTTCAGGGCCATCTGTAGGCCGTACATCACGCTTGGTGAAAGCCCCTGAACTCAGTAACACACGGTTTATTGTCCAAGACTGTCACCTAAATATAATAGAGCACAAACTAATCATTTTTACTGCTGTCACGAGGCTGAGCTTAGGAGGGTAGGATGAAGCTGAGGGGCATGCTAACTCTCAATAAAGAACCTGACACAATATTTCAGTGTTTTTCACAATGGGTAACAAAGAGGCTGCTCCTGCACTGTGGGTTGCTTTGTAGGCTTCAAAGGCATGAGTGTCTACTTTGGATTTTTCATAGAAAAAGCACATACTCCCCAGACAATGGGACAATACTCCTCATTTCAGTATTTTGTGAAGATGCTAAATTAAACAAACACTGTCCTTTCTCACTGTAAAAAGGTCAAGAACTCACAGAGAGACCCTGTATATAGCGACTGCTGATAGTTTCAGCTGAAATCAGAAGCACATTTAACAAGGCATGAAGAATGCAAATAAACTTATAAAGATAATTCTCCAGCCAAACAAGCTATTCAGATCTCCACTACATTTCTCACCAGATATATTTGTATAAAAAAGTTGGGGGGAGGGAATTTTAAATTTGCCATTGGAAAGAAAGTCCCTTCATGGTATCCTTACATGCAATTCTCTTACTAACCCCACAGTGAGTTTTGAGTAATTCCACTGACATCGAAACTACAGTGGTGTAAAAACATGAAAAACGTGAGGACAGTTGTATCCAATATCAAAACCACAATAACAGGACGAATAATGAACAAATTGAGGCAGAGCTTTAGCTGATGTAAAGCAAGTCGCAGATTTCAGTGTGGCAAGGTTAATTTACACCCGCTGTGGATGTTGGTCCATTGTCAGCAACTCCTGTTTTCTCACACTTACATTAACAAACCTGTTAGTAACATGGGAACAAATGCAAAAGTAAGTGTAATGATTAATTTGATGAAACTCTGAATTCATTTACTCTGTTAAAGCAATATGGTATGCCTCATAAATGGACAATGTTTAAGTTTTGTAAAAAGCCATTAAAATCACAGTAGCTATTGGGCAAATTAGAGGCCCTGGCAATTATTCATCATTTCATTGCAATTAAAAACTAATTGAGAGCCTAAGTAAATAATGTTAGAGTTTTATTCATGATAGCTAGGAAAATAGGTTTGAACAGCTTATGTTAGAGACAGACTCTCATCCTTTCACTAACAGGGAGGATTATACTCCACAACAATTTTTGCCATCAGCAGCATTTATGCTGCAGCACTAAACACAAATATCAAAATGATCAGTTGCAGCACGGAAATGGGGGCAATGGCATTAACAAACCCACAGAGCCCAGTCGTCCTGCACACCACAGGGACATTCAGCTCCGCACAGTTGGTGTTTGGAGGCACATATGTGACACAATTAGTATAACAAAATAAGTTTCTCCTTGCTGAAGCATTTACTGCAAATTGAGTCATTAATCTCATTTATAAAGCAGGCACGATGGCTGGCACACTGCGATTGGCCAAGGCGATTTCTTCTCATTAATGTGCCGATAGCTCCATCCTGTTCACTTTAAATGTGGGTCATTTCAACTAAGTATAAACACTTCAGCCCTGCAAGAGCTGGTGCTGTATTTATATGAACAATCAGAAGTCCCAACATGCTGGTGATGCTGTGCTCTAGCACCTGCCTGGATTACTGCTTGGATGGAGCTCCATGGCGTGTGAGTCCTGCTTCGTCCTAGTCACGTTTCAGAGAATTTATCTTTTTTCAGGGTAAGCTCTCTGTGGCATTGGATCCAGCCTCTGATGCCACATGTGCAATCCTGTATGAGTTTTGCAGGGTCAGGGCCAGTCCACCACGAGTAAAGGACTTCTGCCAGTCCTGTGCTTTCTGACAGCAAATACAACCCAGTCTCTACATGTGTGGGCAGGGGCAGCCTGTGGCTTGGATAGGTAATCTAACCCAACTCTAAAGACACTGCTTTCCACTCATTCATTTGGAACTTCCTTGCTTTTTTAGACTACATGTTGCATGAATGGAGAGTGACCAAACTTGGGGAGGGCAAATGCCTTGAATGACTTCTAGCAAAATACTCTTTTCCCTGGTAAGGACTTCTCCACATAAAAAAAGAGGCAATGCTAGAAATCTTCTACATTCCTTGTAGGTCTTTCCTTCACAGACTTAATTTTAAAGTCTTCCTCCTCTGCATACATAACCACTTGGATGACTCATGCCACATTTACTTCAATTATATCACCTAATGTAATAAAGTGCCACTCATTCCACCAAATGTAGAGAACAGCCCATCAGATCAGCACTACGAAAATCTACAGCTCATCCAGCGAGGAGGGGAAACATTACATCACCCCTCCTCACAGCACAGACTGTTTTATGGCTTACAACTTAAAACACACCCTCAGGCCACCTGTTAGGAATTTCAGTCCCCATCCAAGGGCTGCCCCATCGGCAGAGTCGCTGCAGGGTAAGGTGTAGGATCCCTTCACCTTGGGAATGAAACAACCTCCAGCATGTCGTGGCTTCTTTGAGGCTCAATTCACCTTTCCTTCCAAAGGAAATCTGCATCATTTGAACAGAGCAACCAAGTGCTAAGCAGCAGAGAGATCAAAGTCCGACCTTCTTTGAGGTATCAAAGACAACTTTTTTTTGTCTGTTTGGGTTTTTTTTGTTTCAAAAAACACTAAAACCAACCACAAAATCAGGCTGATATGCTCATCAGGCTCCAAAAGTTCACATTTTAACCAAAGCAACAGGTCTGCAGAGAGGCTTAAAAACCTCCTGCAAAGAAAAGCAGGAGGAGGTCCTTCAAAATGCCTGAAAGATCTGCTCTTACATGCTACAACTCAGCAAAAATTGTTACCTACTTACCCAGCTAAAAAGGCAGAGGTTAGCCAAGACTCCATAAGCCTCTTGTCTCCTTCCTATAAATATAAATACAGAAGTATAAAAATTGATGTATAGAGTTTATGGTGTTTCATCCTAGACCAATTTGTTAGTATTTATAAATGAAAATAAAAGTTTGGGGCATTTTTTCACATCAAAGACTTGTTCTCTGCTCAAATAGGGCTCTTCTCTGAAACATGGGCTCACAGTAGTAGCTTTAAGTGAAGGAGCCTGCTTCCTGTGTGAAATCCTTTTGGATAAGCTGCAACACTTTGGGACAGAGATGGTCAAATGCAAAGTGCTTTCTATGTTCCAGCTTTGTGGGGTCCTCTGCTACTGTGAAGCCTCTAGACATTTCTTTGTTTCAACTAATCATTGCACACAATTAATCAAATAGTGGTTGTTTGTTCTGAGAATTTAAAACATTTTGAATACTATTATTACAAATTTTCATCAGTCACTGAACTCCATTGACCACACTGAAATTGAAAGTTTCTACTACTTTTCTTCCTAAGTCAAAAAGGTGATGAATTTCAGAGAAAAGGATCAGATGTCACTTACATTTGCAGGCCAGTAAGACCCAGAAGATTTGGCTGAATATGAATCGGGGACACAAACACAGTCCTATGACATTATAAGCAAATGTGGCATCTGAGAGTGGGATTACCTTTCCTTACCAGGGCCTCAGCTTTTGTGGCTGAAAGCAGAGCTTCCTCACCTGCTCTTTCACCTGGAGCTACTTAACCCTCTTCTGGCAATCCTCCTGCAATCCTGAGGAAGAAGGGGAGTAACAACATTAATCCACTGCTGAAGGTAGTGGCAGGACTTAAGGTACAGCTCTCATTGGAGGCCTCGAATATTTACAATTGTAATCCACTGTGGCAAGTGTTTTCAGCTTGTGCTTTCATTACATTTCTAGGCAACATATATTTTTTTTTTTGTTGCTCAGAGTAAACACTGGGGCTCTGAACTATTAACAATCAGAACACTTGCTGTTGTTTGTGAAATATTAGCTGACCTACTTCATTGCAGTTTTAATTAGGTATTACTCCCATGCTGTTCTCGTCCCTGTGGGGATTCTACATTTGGCACTGATATAAGTGCTCCTGCAGCACGGTGATTCACCAGGAAAGAGCCTGTGCAGAAATACATCATTCAAGGTGCAGGAGCACAAGCGGGTACTGGAGCCTTACCTGAGCCGTGCCAGCCTCTCTGTTCCCATATCAGGAATTACCAGGACAGAACTGCAGGTGTCCAAAAAGGGCACCATCTGGAATTAGTCCTGATTCCCCCTGATTGCAGCCTATACCCAGAAAAACCCTGCTGTACCAAAACTACTGAAAGCCTGGGACTGTGCCCAGGGATTCATCACCTGTAAGCTTTAGTGTACTGCGTTGGCAACTTACAAGTCATTTTAACCGTTTAATTTCCCAAAATAGGCCTCTTTTCATGGTACTTCAACAACTGAAACAATTTCAAATGGACTATTTTTAGTTTAAAGAAGTCTGTTGAGGAACAACAAGGCAGAGATCTTAGATTATTTTCTTATTTTACCTGCCAGTAGAGCCATGATAGCACAGTTATTTTGTTGTTTCACCGTGGCAGTTCAGTTGTATGCTGCTAACTGCAAAAACGTATTCCCTAAGAATTTTTTTACAGATTTCTTTCTTTTTTTTTTTCCTTTTGGCAAGATAACTCTGTATGCAAAATTTCACTGCCCTATGTCCAAAAATAAGAAGCAATGCATTGAGCAAGAAAGTGATTCCATGACACATGAAACAGATAGTTTTACACACATCAAAGTAATTTCAGAAGCAATTAAGGATGAAACACAAATCAGGGGAGCCTGTACTCCCATTGAAGTGTCCCAGGGGATAACAAACCCCTTAACTGCCACTCTCCTCTAATTATACGTAATGCAACTGTATAGGATGCAAAGGAATTGATAGCTATGGCTGCCTGCTGGCATTTGGCAACAAAATAGAAAGTTAAAAGCTTCCACGGCAGTGAGGTTTTGAACTTCAAAAGCATCAAGCACATTTTTGTTAGCTTGTTTCCTTTTTCCCTCTCAGAGGAAGAGCTTTTGGGTTAGTCTTCCTTGAGCTGTGCCTTGGATCAAGGACCTCCCTAATTTTCACTGACCTATAGCAGAAACTTTTTTCCTCTCTGTTTATGAATTTCAAGAATTATTAAAATCAGCCTAAATCTGCCTTTCCTATCACTAATGAAGGTTAAAGTGGCCACAGCCAAATCCACTTATAAACTGATGGCACAATTTGACTGTCATTAAAATGAAGTCATTTTTTCATAGAATCATAGAATGGTTTGGGTTGGAAGGGACCTTAAAGATCATCTACTTCCAACCTCCCTGCCATGGGCAGGGACACCTTCCACTAGACCAGGTTGCTCAGAGCCCCATCCAACCTGGCCTTGAACACTTCCAGAGATGGGGCATCCACAGTTTCTCTGGGCAACCTGTGCCAGTGCCTCAGCCTCCTCACAGTGAAGAATTTCTGCCTAATATCTAATCTAAACCTACTCTTTTTCAGTTTGAATCCATTCTTCCTTGCCCTGTCACTACAAGCCCTTGTCAACAGTCTCTTTCGATCTTTCTTGTAGGCTGTCTTCAGGTACCAGAAGGTCACAATTAGGTCATTTTCATTAAAGAAATTCACAGCCTGGAAACAGGGACAGAGCACTCCTGCATAAGCTGGACAGCTCTGATTATGATTTACCCTGGTTTGGAACATACCTGTAATACTTTTGTTCACTCATTAGGTTTGATTTATCACAGCAGGGTTGTGGCTGCTCTGCTTGTGCTGTAACACTTCATGAGGGCTAGGTGACTTGATGAAGCAGCCTTTCTCCCATTACCTATAAACACGCAGTTAAACCACAGCACACTTCAGAAAGTGACATAAAATTAGTAAGTTCTGAAGCCTTTGCAGGAGGATTTAATCACATAACTCTGTAATGATGTTTGTAGAACTCATGTGGCAGGAATCTTTCTGAGTTACATGAAACACAGTGCCACAAGACCCTGCCTCCCCAACAGCTTCCCTATTCCTCCCCAGAAGCAGGTTTTGGGCAGTATAACTTTGTCATGACTCAGGAGACTTACAGGCCTTCCATCTTTCATCTGCCTGAAAGATGGGCTCCTTTGAAATCAGTAGAAACTCAGTATTCCTCTAACAGATTCCACTCACTGTTTCTGGGCTGAGCCCAAATACTCAGATGTGGGACAGAAGTTCTTCTGAAGGTTTTGGCAGGGCAGGATGCCCCACCTGTGCTGTGGATCCACTTTAGAGGCCTCAGAGATGTTGCCAGCTCCGTTGTTACTTCTCCCCATTCCTTTCATCGTTTGCAGGATGTGGGACTGACCATGGGAACTGCAGATATTAGACTGGAGTCAAAAAAAAAAAAAAAAAAAAACCACCAAAAAAACCCAGGAATCAAGGAACAATTTTTCCTAAAATAAAAAAGCAAATAAGGTGATTTTGTTGTATTTTTACTGTCTATAGCTTGTACAAAGAGCTCCAAATTCTGTTCTATGTATCTATTTACAGAAAGCTTTACAATGAACCTCAGTTATATCTGAAAGATGTGGAATTTTCTATTATAAGTATACAAATTTCAGTGAAAATATTCATTTACTGAAACTCCCTTTTTCACTTCTTTAAAAAAACATTAATTGGAGACACCAAGAGGTAAATCACTGACTTGAGAAAAGTGATTTCAATGAACATAGTGCCTTCTCAAATCATGAGAGCTGGTTTAAGCCTAATTAGTAGAGGGTTTGAATGGGTGAGGCAGATCTCAAAATTAAAGTTGTCACAGCTTAATTCTGTTGTAAAAAGTGTGCTATGGATTTGCATATGCAAATAATCTAAGCATCAAGTTGTGTAGCAGTCAAGCCACTGTAAAAAGGGGGAAATTTAATCTCTGTGACTCCTGATACTCCTGACTTCTTAAACATAATGACAACAGTGCATCTCTTATCTACCTCTAACACACCATGCCATAGCCATCAGTCTTTTGCTGATGGAAGTGATTGAGAATAACAAATCTGAGTCATGATACAGGAGCAGGGGAGAAAAAAAATACTATCTTTTCTGTACTTTGTTTTCTGGGTGGTTTTTTGTTTTGGTTGTTTTGGTTTTTTTCTAAGATTTAAAAATCACTACATACAAATTTAATCATAATCTGCTACTCCTGAGCTATAAAATATGAGCCATGTCTTGGAGGAGATGGAGGTGAAAGAAAGCAGAGATTCTTAAAGAAATGCCACCCACTAAAGACACAAGAGAATTTACTGTAAATGTTCCGCTAGATCCTTATCTGCATGCAGGGCAATAACAGCCCCCTGTGTGGTTACTCCTGTTTTCATGGTTCATGAAAGTCACATTATATTCTCTGTGTGTGGTGAGTTATCATTTTCGGATGAATATGTAACAGAACCTAATGCCAGGGCTGACTCCTCCCACAAGCATATTTATTCTTACATTTCAATTTTATTGGCATTTCTGATACCAGTGTTGCACTGTTGCAACACTGTTGCACCAGTGTTGCTGGAATTCTGACCCTCTGCACATGTAACAAAAGACAGTCATGCAACATTTTGGTCAGGCTTTGAAAAAAACATCCATGAAAACCTTCCTTTGGGGAGTCAGCAGCAAGCTACTGAGCATAATATGCTTGTAAAGGTGGGCTCAGCACTGAGTACGGCCTAAGCAGGGACACTCTTATACCTTCAGAAAAAATATGTTGTAATGAGTGAAAGATGAATACATTTTGCTTTTGTGGAAATATGTTCAGTGACTCACACAAGTGGGCAGTTAATTTCAGTTCTCTGGCTGCAGTGCCTTAAGTTATAAATTTCTAGGTAACATTCAGAGAAAGGAGTCACATATGAATTGCCTCATTTCTGCCTGTATTCTATATTAATACTTGCATTACTTTTCAACCTACAAACAAATAGCCAAAGATGAGATTCAAGAAACAGGATCTGGGCTGCTGCTGTAAGGAGGGGGTAGAGTATGAAGCAGAATATCTTCATATAGGGGAACTGTCCGTGTGAGGGGAGTCACTCACGTGCATTAATGTTTCAGGAGAAAGCTCTTGGGGCATATTATACATTTTGCTTTATGGATAAACACAGGATTACTTTACCTTTCAGCCTATCCAGAACATGCTGAAATCAATGTATGCCTTGCTTTGATTTCACTGGGGTTTGAATCAAACTCACAACTGTAATTATGAAGGGCAAAGAGCGATCATAATGATTTGTGATCATTTATGTGTCTTATAAGCTGAAATGTTGATTTACCATGTTCATAGCCCATTTCCTTTTGCTTTATGGGGATTGGAATTGATTCACACACATCAGCAGGAAATGAATTTGATGCTTCTTTTTTTTTTCCCAGCCAAATTTGTCCAGATCAAACAGCTATTTCCTTACTGGAGGGGCCACCAGCATCTGCCATTAGCATTTGTGCCAGGTCAGGACACTAAAGTGATGGTGATGCCTTTTTTACGACTGTCACTAACAGTTGCCTAGAACCTGAGGGCACGTCTTGCTGGGGAATCCCATGATGTTCCAGCATATGCTGTCTGGCACCACACAGAGCGCTGGGGAGGCGAGGGAGGGTCACACTCTCAATCCTGCCAGCTGGTCAATCTTGCACATAGCAGTAACTTGAAGTGATGTTAACACCACAGGTTGGGCTCTTCTGAGTGCCCTGCCAAGTTTCCTGTAGTCCTGGTTAATACTTTTTATTGCTCTTTCAAATACAGGAAGTCCCTAAAGTTCCTTTTCATCTGGTTCCCTGCCACCATCTTTTTCGTGCTGCTCCTAGCAAGTGCCCCTAACTAATAGGAACAATTACAAATATGCCAAGAGTTAATTAGCCTAACACAAGGACAGGTTTTTCTGGCAAGTTTCCTGGGTCCTTGACTGACATCTTGGCATGGGCTCATCACAAGTGCTTCTCTGGTTGGTGAATATGAAAGCATATTGCAGTGTGGGCCAAGGAGGGAGCAGAGAGAGATGTTCCCCCAAGTGCTATGAGGAACAGTGACAGATAACCAGAAACTAGGTTTCATACCTCTACCATTCTATAGATGAGATTTCATTATGAGCACAAGACACAAAGCTACCAGCGTGGCTGTAGGGAACATGATGAACCCTCCAGAGAAGCAAGTTTCCTTGCAATATTTCTTAAATTGTAAGTGATGGCCATTTCTACAGAAATACAGTTTTGTTCACAACCACTGAGGACTGGAAATACAGGAACGTTATCTTTCCATAAAAAAGTGTTCTAAATATTTTTCTGTGTTGATGCGGCTCTATGTCTTATTCTGTTCATGCCCATTTTCTAATATGGTCTATCCACAACCATTTAAATCCAGAGAATAACTTTAAAATGTGTAGCCTGTTTCTGGATTTTCTGCTATTTTTTTTTAAATATGCTTGCATATATGTCCTTTCACTGCATGTATCCAAGACTACCACTGCTCTTTACTTATTTCAAAATGATAGAGATTAGAGAGCCTGTATTCAGAAAGATCCCTGATGGTATATGGTATTACAATGGATTAAATGCCAGATTTTGATCTCATTGTCAGCAAGAGAGTGACTTGTATCAGTTTCAACATCTTTGCAAAGCTCTTCAGACTTGTTTCATAGCATTATAAGAAATCTTCTCACAACTAAACTGAAAAATATAACCTTTGAGAACATAAAGGAATGTCCCCAGTCTCTCTAAGTATTTTAGTAGAACAAGCTGACAAAGCAGGAAGAAAATTTGTCATGATGTTTGGTGTCAGAGTACTTAGTGATGAAATCACTGCTTAAAAAGCAAACAAACTAGCAGAAAAAAACCCCCAACATTTCCAGAGAATCAATGACCAGTTATTTTATTCTAGGATTTTTTATTAATATGGTAAAAAATGATTTGGAAAACGTAGTGGGTTTGGGCAGTTGTTCCTTTATGGAGAAAGAGAATGGACCACAAATGCCCCTCCCAGCCTTATGAGGAGGTTTTACAGCGTGTGCTTAGAAGGAACTATGCAAATAATAAGGCTCAAGATGGAATGATGACTCTTACTCTAAGCTCTCTCTTTACCCATACTGGGATCTGTATTATGAGCAAATATTGGAATAAATCTGAATCCTTTTTTTTGCTCAGTTATGATGCCCAGTCTATCTCCAAATCCAGAAGTGTCTACATTGATGCTCCAATGAGGCTAATTATAAAAAGAAAAGTAAACTTACTCTTTGGGAGGTACCTTTCTTTATAGCACATATAAATCCCTGCTGTCCAGCATGAAGATTTGAAGGATATGAGTAAGCATTTTGAAGCTGTTTCTCCATCATTTTTCCCACATTTTTAAACACCTTCTGATTCTGCATTTGCATTCTCTCCAGTGCCAGCCTGCAGAGTGTGTCGTTTTCCAAGGCCACCACGTCATTCTGTTTAGCTGAGCAAGACGCATTTCCATGTTCAGTTTGCTTAAAATTCTGTTGTGTTCTTTATCTCCCAAAGACGTATGATCCTGGTTTTTGAAGATGGAATGCCTAAGGGAGAACAAAAAAACCAGTGCATGATGTGATGGCAGTGATCACTGAACTTCATGGACATCTCTCAGTAACCTGGTTCATTATGGTTGGTGCTATTGGTACCAATAGTCAACACTAGTACCACTCCTTTCCCAACCTCTGTGTCCCACATCTTAATTTTCCAAGCAAATTATGCCCACCAGATAAGAGTTCTTGTACTGTTCTGTGAATCACAGTTGGAGAATCCCATACACAGAAATACCAGGTACATTGTAGGAATCAGTGACAAAATAATTCCTTTCCCATCTCCGTTCCAAATATCTCTTAACTATACTTTGTAACATAACATAATTGACAAACTCTTTGATCACATTTTGAAAGTAAGCCATGGTACTGCACTGTCCAAGGATTTATGTGGGATTCAGGGAGACAATAAAGCATGATTCAAGTTCTTAAACTCTTTGCACTTAGCTTGAACAAATTCATTGTTATGGCCTAGACATATGAGTGGGCATAATCCCAGTGCAGTTGAGGAGAGATGGGAAGAAATGCTGATGCAGGTCATTGTAGTGTGAATGAACTCACCCTCTTATCCACCATTGTACACCTTAAAGCCTGGTCCTAAGCTAATTGGAATTTGCAATAAGCATTCCCACTTCCTTTTCTCCGTGGCAGTATGCACCATGGCAGCACCCTAATTTCTGCTGTATTAAAAGATTTATTTGTAAAGGTTGACAACCCCATTACTAGCCAAAATATCAAGCAAAGCTGAATTTCCTTCAAGCTCTTTTCAGAGCTCAAGATTGAGGAATTGCTGATCCATAGGTTAAATCCCATAGGTACTGAAAGCTCCAGTTCTAGTCAAGAAAATCACAGAAGGCTCTGAGGTTAGGACAAGAGATTTTTTTTCTAGTCTCCAGTAAAATTACCTGCATACTTGAAGCTGAACATCTGCCTGAGTGCTCTGTTGGATTGAAACCAAAATGCTTAGCACTTCACCAGGCAGGGCTCTGACAGTCTCAAGGCCAATGATTTTTACAGCAGACAGCCAAGCCATCAAAGGATTGAACAATACAGAAAGAATGCTGAAAACACAAACTTAGTGGCTTGCTTCCTCAAGGAGATGACAATGTGTACCCTTATCACAAATTAAATATGAAAAAAAAAGGTTGTAACCATAGCAGCTGTGAAAGTCAGGCACGCTGGGCACAGGATTTATTATGCCTCTACTTCATCACAGGCTGCATTCATTTACAAAGAAGTCCTTAACATCAAGAACAAAAGAAACAAAATTTCTGTGAATGCTCTGAATGTGCTGACTGCCTAATGCTTTGAGTGCCACTTCATAAGCTGAGCTGACAGGAAATAACAATATAATTAGGCAACAATGACCTTCAGGCCGGGCACTTCCTGGCGGTTAACCCAGTCTTTAACCTGGCGGCTTGGCTGCTCTTGGAAAGTGCCCAGTCCTGAGGCTTTCATAGCTATGACAACTGCAGGAGTTCTTAAAACAAATAAATTACCATTTTTATGTGTTGAAAAGTTAAAAACTGAACCGCACATTGCCATGGAGACAGTGTGCTATTTAGAGCACAGAGATTTTCCAAGGAGTGAGAGTCCAGTTTAATATCCAACAGGAAAGAATACTTCAGTTTTCACGTTTTGTTGGATTTATAATCATTGTACTTTGCATGTAGGATGCACAGAGATAATGTTAATTGATTCTCTGAAGTCATTTGTGCATTCTGGAGACAAATCTTGACTATCATATTGGAACTCTGTATTCTGCTTTGGTCTGCCCCAGTTCTTACAGCACCTGCTGTCTGTGATATCTTATTACCAGAGACATCAGTAAGGACAATTTAAGGAATTGTTTAAGCATCAGCCAACAGAAATACTGTAATAAACTGCCTTGAGTTTGCAGGCTCTATACCATGCACTGAGTGCTCCAAATTCGAGGTGAGCCAACCTGGTTTAAATTCTCTTTCATAAATATCTTTTTGGGGAATAGAAATGTTCCACAAGTTTGCTGGTAAACACAACTTGATTTGCACTACAGGAATGTCGGACAAATGCTTGGTATTTGTAAAAATAGCGTGTCCCAAAGCATTAATGCATTTTACCAAGGAATCTTATTGAAAAAGTCACTGACACTTTGCATTCCTTAATGTTTAATTTTAAATGTTTTTGTTATCTTGTCAAGGACTAGAAAACAACACATGAATGAGCTTTTGTTGTAAATATTGATTCTAAAGAAACCTATTAGACAGAGATTCTGCATGTAACAAATGTATGAGAAGAAGAATAACCTGTGGGTTTTGCTCGCATTTATCACAGACAAACAGTTTGGCCAGTGCTTCAGTTTTGTGTTCTTGGATATACCCTCTGCTTGGCAGACCTGTTTTGGGTTGGTCTGGAAGATTTTTGGGTTTTTTTAATAACTTTTTAAAATAAACAATGATTTGTGGTTTACAAATGATTCACTGCAATGTGAGGCAGAACATCATTCGGAAGGGCATGCACTTCCTTGAAGGACACTTGCAGAAAAGTCAAAATACAAAGTTACCAAGCATTCTTGCTGGATATATAAAGATGGATCTGAAAGGAGGAAGGGATGGAAGGGATGAGCATTCTGATTTACATACAAGTCGTAGAGGAAAGCATATGTAAGACCATGTGCAGAAACATATTGCAAACAGTGCAGTATAGGCTATAGCAACAGAAAATTAATCAGTACACATTTAGTTAAAAATATATGAGATTAGACATGGGATGCTTGGACTTCTCTGCAAAAATTCTTTCAAGGTCTTCTAGAACCTTTTCTGTCTTTCTCAACATTAGAAGTATCTGTTTTATTTGATCTAGACTCATGAACTAGGCACAGGCCTCTTATTGTTTTTTCCCTTTAAGTGTAGAACAATAAGGTGCTATACAATAACATATTACACCAGTCAGATCTCAGGCTAATTTTTTAGTGTAATAGGTAATAAGTACCTATTAGCTACTTATTGGTATTCTCTTAAAAATTTCTATATCAAATAAGCTTTAAAATCAGCACTTCAATGCCCTGTATATAAACAAAGATTAATATTTTCTCAGCTGTGCTATAAACCATTAAAATATCTGACCAGAACTAATACAATAAATCATTATCATCAATGAGTCAATTTGAGAAGACCAGAAACCGCTCTCAAACTGCAGCTAGTAACTTCTGTATTTGAGAGTGTTGGGCTGAACTCAAAGAGCACCTCAGGCAAAGGCTGTCCCCTGACTGAGGAGAAAGATCCCTTTTCAGAAGGCATCAACACCTGGGGACTGGTAGCACACAAGTGTCTCAGGTGACTTTATCTGCTCTTCACACCAAGCTGAGACCTTGTAGCCACAGCTGATAATGGCACCAGCCTGAGATGATATAAACTCTTTTCCTACAGCAGCAGACTAATATGTGGGCTTGGAGCGCAGGCAGAATGAGCTCATGTCTGCCCACAAAAGACCTTTTAAATATATTTAATATTGGTATCCAAACACAGGCACAACCACTATTAGCAATCCCAATTCCTTCTTAGCAAAGGTGGCCAGTCCAGACTATGAAAAATCATCACATAAATGCAAGATAAGTGAGAAGCTCAGGCTGATGCAGCCCCAGAACAAGATACCTTGGCTTGGGACTGTGCCAAGCTTCATTTTATCAGCGCTGAGAGCTGTTGTTGCCTTTGTGGAAAGGAAACAAACACCATTGAAACAGAGGAGAGATAAAATGAGAACAGTGATAAGGACTTCCTTAATTACTCATATTCTGAACTTTCACTCTAGTGGTGCATTTCAGACTCACCTTAGGGCAAACAACAGGCCAGACTTGCAAGAACCTCAAAAGAAGCAGGAGAGACTCTGCATATCTTTCAAAAAGATGCTGCCATTTACCTGCCCTTTTCATTGTCTCCATTTGCTTCCATTACGTCAATAAGCAATTGCTCTCTCTCTCACACGCAAGTGATCTCTGTCCCTGCAGAGCAGGAAATCATACAAGACCATAAAGGGAAGAACACAGTTATCTTCTTGCATTTTAGCAGAGAGAAAGGAAATTGCAAACACATTATCTCTCCAGAAAAAAATAGTACATGCTATTTAATACTTATTCTGGAACTCAAGGGAACTGCAAGTGCATGCTCTGGGAATGGCACCAGATTATCCTAAGTGGAATCCAGCAACAAGTTCTTTTGTGGTAAGGAGGAGGCAAGAACAAACAAACAAACATTTTTCTTCCCTCCTCTAAAAGGGAAGGTGATGACAAAACAAGTCGAGGGGGAATCACCAGTAAAAAGACAACTGTTTTATCGACAAGATATGGACAAAATCCTTCCCCAGACACTATGGTGGAAATAGTGGCAGCAACATATTCACTGAGGAATGGGGCAGAGTTGGTACCAGCAGAGACAATGTGAGTGCTTTGTGCCAGCTGTAAACTATTCTCTGGTCCCAGCTGCCCCCATGTTTGACTCATGCAATGCTTTGCCACTGCTCTGGCTTGAAGCTTTGTCTCCGAGGAGAAGGTGAGAGCTCTGAAAAAGTATCTTAAGGAAAGATGTTCCAGTTATAAAGATTGTCACCTGTTGTTTCCACCTTGCATTTTTACAGGCTCCTATGTACCTTCCTAGAGAAATCGTAGATTCCATTAAGAGAAAAAGACACTTCAGTTTACCTGAAGCTTGCTCTTGAAATTTGCTGCAAGACAAAATGTTTCACTGTTCCACTATCAAACATTCACAGTACAGAGAGTATCGGAGACTGCAGTCTGGGCCTTGAGTAAAATTATACAGTAAACACTAGTACTTATTAAGTAAGTATTAATTAAGACCTTTGCCACTACTAATACATGCAGGGTGGCATCCTGCTCTCTAATTCCCTAAGGACACTTGAAATTACACCAGCTCTATCTTCCAAGATACTGGGGACACACAATAATCCAGAAACAGAATGAAATTTAGCCCCTCAACATATCAATGGGGCTTTTTTGAGTCATCAAATCTCCGTGTCTCATCAACAACAGAACCAAATCATATTCCCAGTGTACACAAGGTTGATCAATGCAAACAACTGATTTTCCACGTATTCAGGCAAAAGGAAGTCTGGTTTGAAAACCGTTTGTCAAGCTTCCGCTCTTAAGGAATGAAAACAAGAAGGAGGGAAAAAGGATAGGAAGAGGGAGAGGAGCTCTTATGAGGATGCACCTGGGTTTGTATTCATTTATGTCTGGTCCTGTCTGTCATGTCATATGGTGCCATCAAGCACAAACTGATTTCTAAGAGAGAGGGAGAATCTGGCTGCTGGTAGTATACAATCCATTTGAGAGTTTTAACAGGGGAGGAAAAAAAAAAANAAAAAAAAAAAAAAAAAAAAAAAAGGTAGAATTTAGAGGACCAAGGGGTCTTTTTCTATTATTTTAATAAAACTCACTAAATTGAATGAAAAATACTGTATTTGCATTCTGGCATTTTCAGCATTTTAAAGGTAGGTGTGATCAATAAATACTCATTGCCCAAAAGGTGGTAATTTCCCAACTCTCAATAAAATCAGGGAGTGGGAGATGTTACCACTCTTTTAGGATTTGTGCTTCAGATCAGCTCTTTCACGTGTTGGTGCAGTAGCGCATAAACAATTGAGGCAAAAAGCACACGACAGAGAAACATCAGGTTCATATATTATAAAATGCAGTTTCTCTCACTTAGGCCTTAAAGCTCTTTAGTTCTAGTAATCTCCTTTCTAATGTTTTATGCACTGTTTCTAATAGCTTGGTAGACCACAGAAGGAACATTCTCACTTCAGAGAACACGTGAGATAAATGTTGAAGCTAATGGAGTGATTCTTGCCCATTGAAAAGGAAAAGAAGCATCTTAGTACATGTCCTTAGGCCAAGTAAATGATATTTAGTGTTACTTCTTAATCTTCAGCAGTGAAAATCTATTGCATCTGTCCCAGGGCTAAAATAAATCAATCAGACATGTAAAATATTGTGGACAGTGATGAACTCAACCTGCAAAGAATCAAGAAACACAGTCTTTTCCTTTTAAGACCGCGGCATTATGTCCTACAAAGTGCAAATAAATTCCAAGTCTGGAGTGTATGCTGAGTCTGTAAACCCAGCCCAAATAATCCTGATTCCTGCTACTGACTTGACTGGTTTAAAAAGGAACCGGTTTCCTGAGGCTCATCATATGTGCTCAGAGAGCTCCACTGACTGCTTGCTGCAGCTCTCCCCTGATTGCACATCCTGCTCCCAGGCCTAATTCTCTTGCCTTTTCTTCCTCGAGAAGAAAAAGCTTGGCAGCCCCAAAGGTTAACCCAGCATTTCAGAAAATCTTTACTTATTAAGTGATGACTCCCACTAGTTTGTGGGAAATATTAGATAATATGACCGCTAATGTTCAGGCACTACATGTCAATACTTCCAGGAGCCTGATAGAAAAGTCCCACCACCTTGCCTGACCTCTTCAATTTTTCGTCTTGTAACATCCCGGTGTGATATCACAGCCAGTAAATTTTTTTCTGTTCGTGCTTGGCAAGGCTCCAGATGGTTTTTAAGTCACTTGTTCAGGCAGAAGAAGAATGGCACATTTGGGATGAAATTATCCTGGAGGGCATTGCTGCAATTAGAGAGATGAATGGCCCTCGGCTTTAATGAGAACACCAGGTACACGTTTCATGTGCTTATTCAGAGGAACCCAGCTCACTCAGCCAGGCAATGTAAGTGCTGCTAAGTCAATACCTGTGGAACTGCAAACACTGCTTCTGGAGAAGGGGCCATTTCAACTCCATGTTTACCTATAAACAAAACACATCTTAGCAGGGAAAAAACATCCCAATTGTCATGAATATTCTGCCTCATTCTTTCCACCATGTTAGAGCTTCTTTTAAATTCACAGTAGATTGGTGTGCTAGAGAATGCTGGGTGGGCATGAAAAGCAAGATTAGGACATTTATATTACAGTTATAAGTACACCCATGCCAGATAGCATGCAATTATATATCTTGAATCTCATTCTAATAGTGAACTTGTTTTTGTGCTGCTTGAACAGAAATCTGTCCTTTAAATCCTGTTGCTTTCCTGTGCTTTTTCAAGCTTCATGAGATAATATTTTGTGCTACCTATCTACAGCTTCGCAAACACAAAAATAATAAAAGGACTGTCTTTAGATCATAAAGACAAACTCTCTTAGCTGAGGAAAGGAAAGAATTAAGGCAGCTAGAACTGCCCCAGCTCAGTTTCCCTTTTCTGTGTTGATTATGACATAACCTTTGATGATTCAAGCATATTTTTTCACAGCATTTTTCCTGCCTCCTTTCGTGCATAGAATGGACTGCACTCACTGAATGAGCAGCAATTCAATATTTCGTTTTCTGCCTGTTGTTCAATGTATCGCCCCAGGCCTTATTTACTGCACATTTACAAATGTGGTTCTGAAGACAGAATTATCAATATCCTCCTGGGTGTTTCTGCGCTGCTTATCTTTAGCCTATGTGAGTGCTTCACAAAGATCATGCTATTTATCTTCCCACCATTTTTCAGAGGTAAGGAGATGGAACCATCCCTGTTTTACAACTTTCAGCTCATAGCTTTCAGGCTTTTCCCCCCTTCTTTTTCCTCCACCACCTCTACACTTCTAGGTTTTGTCCTTTTCCCTTATTTCTTGTTGTCACCAACACGTGCCTGCCTCCTCAGCAAATTCCAACTCTCATTCCTGTGACCAGCAAGAAAAAGCCCCAGCAGAGGCTTTTCTTCTTGGAAAAGGGAAATAAAGTTCTCCCTTTTTGTTGCTAGCACTGACATTATATGTAATTACCAGACAGGTGGTTTCAGTCCTGTGCTAAACCATGCCCCATCCAAGCAGAAGCTTTGGAAAACTCAGTGGTCAAAACTATGACCTGTGTTGAACTCCAGAAAACCAGATATTTTCAAAGGCCTGTAGGGTTTTTTTTAATAGACATTATAAAAACATTCCTAACAGCAACTCTGTGCTCCATTTAAATTTCAAAGCCTCACTCAAAGTGTGAATGGTAGGGTCTTTTGATGACTGACTCAACTTTTTAATAAAAGGAAACCTGCTTTCTCATATTTTAGTTGTAAAAAACCCAAACATTCTTGTCAGAATTTATATATATATATGCAAATAAAATTTGGATGATCCTGTTATGGAAAAATCTGCCCTCAAATTAATGTTTTGAAGAGTTATAACACCTTTATTTCAGTTTCTTTTAAAAGGAAGTGCTTGAAAATTTTAATTATAGAAACTGTTATCAGCCCTAGTTGTAATACATGAACGGACACACATAAACTTCTTATGTCCAACTCCATGACAAGGGGAAAAAAAAAAGAGTCTAATAAGTAGACTCATGCACTTACTGAAACATGAACATATACAAATGTCTTTAAGCTTTCATTTACTTAAATAAAAACACCCAGGGGAATTCTTTAAGGGAAAATATATAAAGCGGGAAAAAAATCCCTTCTCAAATGCATATTCCAAACATTGAGTCCACTCACAGCTTTTGAAAAAAATGAGGTAGCTCTTGTTAGTGGTGAGCAAACCATCAGCACCACAGTAGAGCTGAATTTTTAAATGCATTACCGAGAGTGTTACCTGCTGGTACTCTCGTGGTAATTACAGTACACATCTTAAAATCTGTCTGCACCCTCTGTGCCACTGTAGCTGTGTGCCTGACTCCCACACCCCACCTACTAATAGCAATAGGAACACAATGTTTTACAATAATGAGACTTAATTTGGATTAGTATTGTGAAAGATCCAGGTGGCCATGATTTTATGTCCCAAACTGCAGGACAGGATATCACCAACATCCAGGGCAACACTGCACAGAGCCTGTAGCCAAGTGTTTGTTTTTGTATTTGGGGAGATTTTGGGTTGTTTTTTTCTGGTTGTTTTGGTCTTTTTTTACACAGATGAGATCAAACACAGTATCTACCAGTGTCAGACTCCCTCAAGACCTCAGGTTTCTTCCATTGTTATCTTTCTGTGCAGCAGGATACTGACTTGGATAACAGCTGTACCCACTGGACATTTCTTCCATCCACACCCTGCATCCTAAGTCACCCTATATACTGGAGCTGTTACTGCTTGGTCACCTTAAAAAATTTAGGAGAATTACTGTAGGAAAGAAACAAAACGAAAAACCAGCCAGCATCCCAGTGACAGTAAAGATCTCTCTCTAATAGAAATAGAATACCTTGATGCTAAAAATCTTGAAACCCCTCACAACTCAAGTCAGATTAAAATTACTTCAAATGCAAGTACTAATTTACAAAAATACAAAGCACACAAAGACCATTACAAAACATGTGTATATTTTGTCTGGAAAAAAAAATCTCTTATGGTGTCAGCTTTTCAGGTTACTGGACATTCTCAGACTTATAGCAGAGGCTGCAGTTCACTATTAATGCTTTACCTCTGAGTTAAAGTCACAGAGGAGACTCTTGGTTTGGGAAATTAGGCTGGGTTTTGCACTTCTGAGAGGGAGCTTCCTTGAGGATTCATTGAGTTTCTGAGTCTCAGTCTCATTTCCCTGTCCTTATTCATAGAAGTATTTGACATTTCTTACCAGACTATTAACTACTCTCACCTCTTTGGAAACATCTGTATGTCTGACAGGTTGGATGCAGCCCTCTTCTGTGCTTGACTGAGCCAATTGTTAACTCCCTGAGCAGTAAAACCTCCTTTCTGTCCAAGGAGGCCCTGCCTATCTCTAAACATGGAGTACTTCAAGGCATTAAAAATGCATAAAGCATGTCAACTGCTTATTATGCTTTATACAAAGATGTATTAAAATACAGATAAAATTACACATGGCACAGTCACACCAGCTATGTGACTGAAATTGGATTACAACAAATCAGCCACAGTGGAGTAGATGAGATCCTAATGAGTTTGGAGCCACAAGTGCCCACAGCTGCCTGATGCAGGGGGTTGAGCAGGAGGCTGGAATGTTACGTGCAGCAGCTGCAAGCCAGGACCTGGGTAAGTCAGTCAGGATGAGCATTTCTGGCCCCTGGGTGCTGGTCCAAACTGGGACAGAGGGGCTGGGGCCTTGACTGGCAAGAGTGTGTCATGTACAAGAGTCTTTCAACAGAAATCTTATTGCAAATTGTTATCCACTCTCTAGGCCAATACCACTTTGCAAATATATTTCAGATTCTGTCACTGAATGATGCAATTATGTCCCTGCATCTGCTTTATCCTCCGTTCCACCACGCCAACATGCCAAGCCCCATCAGCCTTTCATACCTGAACAGAGCATGGCTCCTTTTTACATAACCTTTCTGAGAAATAATTTTTCAAAAGCCGAGGATACGTTGCCTAACCACTGATTGACTTTGGCTAAAGTGCATTTCTGCAACCTTAGACTTGAGCAACAACAAGGTACACCAGAGTGCCCGCTAATAGACTTTAAGTGCATTCCTCTGAAGGCTGAAAATTACATGGCATAGCAACACACGTGGCTTACAAGGATTGCTGGAGGAGTTGAATGCCAAGGATTTACTGCTTTTGACCCTCCAGGAGTTTAGCACAGGGTCTAAGCACCGTCAAATAGAGTTTTGCAAAAGGGAGAGGGTGTTGCCAGTGCTGCTAGTGCAGGTGCTCAGGCATCTGGAGAAGGTTACCCAGATGTGTTCCCAAGGACACTGCAGCTGTACCTTTCATTTTGCCTTGACCTTTTTCCTGGGGAGACACGATAAACCACAGGAGTTTCTCCCACAGAACAGGTATTAGACACTAATCTCCCCTCTGGATGAAAATATGTTGGAAGTTGTTCCTTCCATTGTCCCTAGTGGAAGACAGAACTACCGTCAATGAGAAGAAAGATGTAAAGTAAGTGTGGTACCTTTCTTACCCAATTTCACTACACGATGTCCTTTTCTCTAGCAGGGATCAGGCCCTCCACCAAGCTCAGCCAGGCCTTTGAGGGCAATACAGCCCTTTTGTTGCTGTAGTCACAAACCGGCCAGAAGCAAAGAACTGAAAATGGGGTTTTTTTTTGCTGCAGACTCCTTCTATACAAGCAGCTAGCTGTAGTGTCTTATTGATTGTATTGTTGGTTTCTGCAGAAACAGATATGAAGTTAATTAAGATCAAGGGTTAGAGCTGATAAAAATTGATATTTTCAATGCAGTTCATCTATCATGCACATTCAAATTAGTTTTCCCAACAAAACACCCATTGTGGAGAAATGTTGACGGCTGAATCATTTAAAAGAATGTTAAGAAGAGCTTAAAAATGCTAAATTTGCTTTCTGTTTATCCCGCTGGAAAGGTCTTCCTTCGATAAGTAAACAAAAACAAGTTTCAAAATTTTCAGATTTTGGATTTAATCACCAGAAGATCTCTTTGATCAAAAGCAATCCTCATTACAACCTGCTTGCCAATGTTCATTTCTATTAATTAATTTTCCCAAGGAATGTGTTTTGCACAGCTGCTAGAACATTTGTCCAGGTAAAAGGAGCCCCTTCTTTGCCTCAGATGCTGTTATTCCTGTCAATTCACTCTATTACATGTAACAATGAGCTGAAATTCCTGGTGGGGTGGTGTGCATGTGCCAAACTTTTGGGTCATTTCAGCTCAGCAGGAGCCAAACGTGTCCTCACTTTTTGCAAGTAGTATCATGAAGACATAGCTCCCAAATCCAGGTTATGCTAAGAAGCTGCCTGCATTTTGACAAAGCTGTTCCAATGTCACAATTAAAATGTTGGTGGTTCTGAATTTTCCTGGTGGCTCCAGATCCAAATACCATTACATTTAACCACTTGTATTCTTAGTGCCTCATGTTTGGAAAGATGAGCCTTCTTTACAGCTCCATCAAAAAGCAGAGGGGGAAAAAGACTCCCTGACCTGCCCACCGTATGCTGGTTACAGCTTAATCATCTTGTCAGCTCACAGTGTGCCCTGTTTGCTGAAGTGGAACAGGAAAAGAAAACAGAAAATCATGGATAACGCAGTACATTACCCTTGAGTTGTGCTTTCACATTTCAGATTCACAGGGAAGGTCCTCTCCAAACGAGCTTGCAATCAACACAATGAATTAAATCACTGTGATATTTCTGTGACCCTTCAAAATGGCATGAAAACCACAGGCAGATCCTGGTTTGTATCAGACTGAGAAGGAGATTGTAAGCTAGATCTGAATTCTGTGTTTCACTGCATTTCCCCAGAAGGGCTTTAGAAATGGGGCAGCCTCAGCTGAATCTCCCAAAGGGCTGTAGGAGCACGTGTGCCACTGGGGAGGGATGCTGGTTTGCCCAGGCCCTCTCCTGTCCCCAGTGCCACCTCTCAGTTCCCCCTGTGCCACTGCTCATCTGATACTCTGTGAACCAGGAGGATGAACTAGCATCAAAAGTACAGGCAGCCACTTCCATCTGACTTTGACAAAGAGGTTCAGCTTCAGAAGGAAGCCCAGGAAAGTCTGACACAGGAAGGCTGTGGAGAAGAGAAAGTGCTAATCGATTCATCCTGTCAGTCTGTTTGTGTGTGTCTAACCGATGCCTTGAGAGGCCAGCCTAAAAACAGAGGCTAGACAGGCGTAAGGGAATAAAGGTGGATAAAGGTGGATATTTATTTCAAAGGCCTTCAGAGGCACACCCTGGGCAGGCCAAAGGCTACACCCAAGATCGACCCAAGGTCACGAGTTCTTTACACTTTCATAGGTTTGGTCTATTTGCATATCGACCCAATTTCACCAGTTAAACTTTAGCTAATGATGTAATTTCCCCTCAGTTTGCCCCCTTCTCAAGATGCTGGTTTACACATTTTGGGCCTAGGATGGTCTGGGTGTCCTTGGAGAGCAGCCTGGAGAGGCTTTGTTATGTCTGTCTCAGCATGAGAGAGCAGCAGCTCACAGGCTACAGGACACTGCAGAGTTACACACTAGGAATACAGAATTTGAAAAATATAAAAGCTAAAACCTAAGGCATCATAGCCACTGCTTGTTTATGTTATGGGCAGCACCATAACATGCCAGTTACAGTGCTGCATCAACAAATCCTGCTAACAAGTTAAATATGACAGAGCAGTCACTCCTGACTTCCCTGAAAGGTTTTTACCTCGGGTATTTTTGCCAGATAGGATTTCCCAGATGCTGACGTGCCACACAACTGTTCCGAACACACACGGCATAAGCTGTAACTTACCCAGCAGAAACTCCAGAGGGAATGCAGGTAGCCAGAATGTAATCATTTAAGCTGGAATTTAGCCAGGACAATGGGGTTAAATTCTCTATTTGTTTGGATTAATTTAATTGCTAAATATATTGTTCCACCAGTCGCTGTAGAAATAACCTTTTTGTGCTAGCCAGCAGGTTAAATCATACTTTTATTGCAGCACTTACTGGTTTCTGTGCAGTCACTTCTACTTTTTATTGGACTTCCAGGCCTTTTGCATGATCCCTGTCAGCCTTGGGGCTGCATCTCCTAAGGACAGGTACAAAAAGGATAGGACTGACCCTGCCAAACTCTGAGTATCAAGGGAACCCCCCACCTCAGCCTGCCTATGCATGGTTAGGTACAAAATGCCACAAAGACAGTGCAGACTCTACTCAAAGTAGCCTCACATATTCCCAATGAGGTTTTCCATCCTGCACGCATCTTACATTCTCCCCAGGATTATTTGGAAACTATAGCAGAACAGAGAGAAGGGCCTATAAATTAAAGGAAAACAAACAAATAAAAAAATCAAAGAACAAAAAAACCTCAAAAACACAAAAAAGAAAAAAACCAACCCAACAAAAAACCTGGGGGAAAACTGGAAANAGGAAAAGGAGGAAAATAGAAATAACTGGGGGGAAAATAGAAAAAGAGCAGCAGTTTGTTCTTTCCCCTTCCTTTTGATTCCTAGACCTGTCTCCCATTTGGACAAGTTAAGCCCCCGAGAACAGAGTGCACAGGGACTAATTGGGAGATATTGAAAGAAGAGGACCTGAGCTGAAGAAACACCACTCAGAGGTGTCTGCAGTGGTGCTGCAGGACAGCACAGCAAGTGCACAAAAGGTTCTCCTACCTCTAATACTAAATATGAGTACAGCTGGGTAACTAAGATCTTATTCAAAGCCACTCTCTTCTTGCCTTCTATTGCCCCCTCACTGATCTGCTATCTGGAAAGGCTTTTTGGAGATAAGGACCCTAATACCCCTCACTAGTGCTTGTGACTCATTGAATGAAGCCAAGACAATCCTGTGGAAAGGTTTTGATAGAGAAAAGCCTGTCATGTCTAGAGGTGCATTTTTCAGGGTACCCAAAGAAAATGCCAAAAATGTTTTTTACTTCAATGTCTCCACCATCACATGTTTTAAGGAGGCGACATACTGCCAAAAAACTCCAGAAAATAATCCACAAAATTCGTTGATAGAAGTTCAAGAGAGTTTAAAAAAATATTTTCAAGCTCTTTCATATTTCTATTGCCTGCAAGAGCAGGTGTGTAATTACCAGCTATGGAGAGCTCAGAGGGAATCATAGAAAACCATTAAAACTGACCAAAAATAACTCTTTTATACATAAAGATGTCAGAAATGTGAAGCTTTAAGAACTTCAAGGGCTTGAAGGAAATACTTTCTCACTGAGAAGCTCAATTCCAGCCTGGAAAGCACATGCATTTGGTTGTGAGGAATCCCGTTGCTTCCCATCTGAGAGTTTATCTTGAGCTGCAGAAGCAACCCCTGGGACAGGGTTGATTCCTGTGCAACTCTGGCTTAGGTGGGTGATATGCACTGCAAGCAGCCCCCCTTATGCTGGAGGAAAGCAACAATGGGACAGTAAATCCTTCAGGAGAGGAGAGTGCTGGAATAATGGGCTTATTGCAATGGAAGAAGGCTCAAAAATCAGAAGTGGCCAGTAAAGATAAGCACCATCCAAAGAAGTGTTCCTCTAGAATCTCTAACACAAAGATCTTGAGATTTACAGAAACAGAACCAGAGGATGCTTCTTGAGAATCATCTCCTTGCACATCATCATATTGTATAAACCTTTTCATGAATTTCAATTGTCCCTTAAAACCAGGTAATTTTGGGGAAATAGACTGGTAGAAAAAATCTCACTTCTCTAAAAATTAAAAATTTCTAACATGTATTCTAAACTTACCTGACGTTGTAAGATCCAGATATGTTTCTTTACACATATGAGCAATGGTGAACTCCTCTCCTCTGGATAACTCTTCCGAAATATCTCACAGAGACACTGTGCATACAGAATGGCCAGGCCATCACCTCTCCCTTAAAAGTGGTGCAATTCCTGACTGTTTTGCCTAAGCAACACTTCTCTTTTCTGCACTTTCCCCTTCATACTGCTGGTAAAACTTGATAAAATAGATTAGACAGTCATCTTCTCATGCCTTCAGCACTGGATTAAAGCCCCCATAGCAGCAGCATAAAAAAAAATAAATCCTTTAGGAACTTTATTTTCCCTCCCAGACTGACCCAGATACAACTGTGGTGTCACAGTTTAGGAGTTGGCCACAGTGACCTGCTATCTGAGATGCTTCCCTTTTATGATAATACCAGAAGGAAAGAAGATGAGAATGGCTTGGGCAACAGGTGTCTATATTCTTTTGATGACGGCATCTTTTGTTCCTTGTCCCAACACTGTTTCTTTTTCAGTCTTTTTTCAATGACAGGTCTAAGGGCATTTTCAAATAGAATTTTGACCCAAAAAGCATTTAACCACTTTTTGCTAACCTTTCAGTTGTCAGTCATAGTATGTGGGGCATCATCGCTTCAAACTTTCTAAGTTTGTTTGCTATAGAAAAGCTCAGGTTGACTGCAGAAGGATTATTTTATATCAAGTACTTTCACTATTTTATAGACATTTTCTTCCAGAACTAAAAACTCTTTATTACATGAAGTGAATTTAAAATGTTCAATGACATTAAATTTCAGGTCAATATAGATTTGAAAAATTGAAGTACAATATGATCTGAAGAGAATGCTTTCTGAGGGAGGATTGTGTGACATTTTAGAAAGCATAGCTATTTTCTAAAGCTTGAACTGCAAACAAACAAACAAAAACACACTCACAGCCACATGAAAAAAAAGCTAAGATATAATGACATATTTTACAAGATAAAGCTTTCTTTCAACAAAGCCTGTCTAACGAAACATCATTGAGGAGGCAGGAGTGTTGATAGCAGTCTTATTACATCAGGGATAAATCCCTACAGCCATGAATACCTCCTCCCTTACAGTTCCAGGGGACCATTTCCAGAGAAAGGGAAATGGCCTCTCATTTGGCAGACTTTCCTCACGCCACTGAATTCTTTCAAGGCTCTGCCTTTGATAGATATCAACATTATCATTGTACTTTGTCTCTATCATGTTCCTCTAATCACAGTTTGGCACTGTCTGGTAAAGTATTTTTTTAATTTCTTTCATGACCCCAAAGATGACTAACGTATGCTGGCGCTACAAATATTTCTCACCTTAAAAATCACAAAACAGGTGGTGTCCCCAATGTTATTTAAGTAACTACATGGTATTGTTGGGCAAATGAGAGCCACCGACACACATAACGATGATCCAGAAGCATGTTCTGCCCATCTCACCATTAATAAATTCCCTGAGCCTGTGCTTGGTGCATGAATATATTGAGCCCAGCTAGGAGAAGCCTAACGAGAGTAAGGAAGCACAACCCCAAAGTTTTATCATCCTGAGTTTTGGTGTATTTGCAGGCCAGCTCTGTAGCTAAGCTGCACGTGGTTTGTATCTAATTTCCCCAGGGATTCAAGTAGTAATTAAAATAAATTATAATTAATGACTGACCAAGCTCAGAACTCTTCATGCACCTTAACAAAAACTGAAAATAGCTGGTAATGTTGAAATAAACAAAGAAATATGCTTATTTATCTAGACAAGGAGCCAGCAACAAAAAAGAATAAAATAAAATTTAAAAAAAACACTCTTAAAAGCTATTGATATGAAGTACCTTGAGGTCTGCTAGGGAAAAAATTGTGCAAGGTTTCTAAGAAGTTAATGTTCCTGAGTTGTAGGTCCTTGGTGTCCTCTGCCCACAGTCCCCATTAAAGAGGTGGGATATTTCTCCTTCAGCAGCAAAGCAGCATTTGTTGGGTCTCTGCAGGTGAGTACTTAAGAGTGAACACCCTTTACAGCTCTGGAGTGGGGTGAGGTTATCCCTCTGCATTTAACATGGAATTTACAAAGCTAGGAAAGCTGTACATGAATGACTGGCAAAGGCACCTAAACTAAGCCTAGTGCAGTGACTTTTGCCAGCTCCCCATCAGCCCTGGGGAGCCTGTTTTCCCCACAGCTCCCAAGACCACCAGGCTTTCCAACCAGAGCTTCCCACCTTCCAATTCACCAGGTATGCCAGGAAAATGGAGCCACATGTGGCCAGGCCACTACCTTTGACAGAAAATTGCATGGTGGGAGGTCTGGGTGTTCAGTCCTTTAAATACTGCTTGTTTCATGGAACCAGAACTGTATTTCCTTACGGACTTTTCTCAATTTGTTCATAGTAAGGCCCTTAAGCTCTAGATTAAGCACTTAAGCCTATAATAAAAGGGACACAAAGAAAACAGTAAACTGCTAATTTAGATAGTAGAGAGAAAGAAAACCCTGCAGATTGCATGCCATTCTAATTCCTCCCCCTCATGTCCAGAGCTAAGTCTCTGTAGGTTTCTACATTCAAGAGTCCTCAATGCAATGCAAACACTACATACCATGGACCCCCTGCTCTAGCATATAAATCCTGAAAAGTGATGGAAAACAGAACGTGAGGACAAGCTTATTTTTAATTCTTCACTGTGCAAAACCCTAACAGGATATCCCAGAGCTCTCAGCACTAATGACTTTTGTGATATAATTGCAGACCACAAAGCAGCAACATAAACCAAAGCCAGACGTGAGTCCATTTGCCACCGGATTTCCAAAAAGAATTTCAGCTCACCTATGCAGAGCTACGGAGGCAACATGGCAAGTTGGCTATCTCTAGGATCACAGGATTTTCAGCAACAGGAACATGGCTGTCTCCAGGAAATTTTCCTCTGCCCTGACAGAAGACAGGCATCAAAGAAATTCCAGTGGAGCCAGGCTGTTGCAGCACTATGAACAGGATACTGAAGTGGCATCAGTGGTTTCTTCACGCCTGTTTCTAGCATTTTCTGAAGAACTATCGAAACAACGTGTCCCTGCTGTTACATCCACCCCTACCAAAGTCCCTACCTCTGGAAAGAGCCAGTCAGCAATGCTTCAAAGCCTGCCCACCCTGTAGGTCACTAACCCAAACCTGCTCTCTGGACACATCTGGGGTCTTGCTGGAGACACTGGGAAACAACCTCGTCACTTTGGTGCAGATCACGGGATATCACAGCACTGCCAGGGCTATGACACCAAATATGGTTATGCACCAGGGATGGATCTGTTTCATTTTGGGAACAGCACCCTGGATCATTCAGTATGGAAGCTTTGGCCATGCCATGAAATTCCTCAAAGCTGATGAAGATATGGGGATGTGCAGGACTCATTTGTATGGGTGTGCAGGTATATATCTGCCTGCAGGTACACTCCAACATGCTCTCCATCCAAATTTTTACTGCAGGCCACCTTCCAGGAAGACAAAGTCCCTCCCACAGCTCACCCAGCAGCACCCCTATTGCCATGCTTACTCCGTTCCCACTGGACTTGCAGCACGTGGCAATCTCACATTTAATAAACCAGGTTCTCCACATGGTGTAAAACAGGGCAGGACAGAGAGCCCCTGCTGCCTCACAGCGTTGAGTTTCCCTGATCCTCATTCTTTGCGGAGGTATGGTCTTGCATTTTTACACATATTCTCTTGTAATTTGACAGTTGCATTAAATCCTTTTGCTCTCACTTAGAGAGAAGCAAAATGCACACAATTTGCCTTCGCTGTAGCACTGATTATTTGGTGTATGTATAGCATGGCCTCGTGTCTCTGCATTAAGAAGCATTAATCTCCTCTCGCTGTCATCTTATGGAAGCCTTTCCCATGTCTCTGATAATTTTTAGCTCTCCAGACACCTCTGT
Organism: Pachycephala philippinensis; assembly: GCA_013397055.1. NCBI lineage: Eukaryota > Metazoa > Chordata > Aves > Passeriformes > Pachycephala > Pachycephala philippinensis. The sequence continues at coordinate 608,812 of VWZT01015218.1, forward strand.
TTCTGCTGTATGCGTCAGATAACGAAAGAAAAAGGCACGGTGATAATCTCTGTTTATATACTGTACAGAGAAGCTGTATCCAGCAGAAGGAAAAAAGCTCATAGGGAGGGACTAGTGAAACATCACCTACTTAAAGCAATGCCACACACAGCCAGTGAGGGCTTATAAAATAATGAGATTTGTAGCAACGACTCCAACCGGGTATTGCACACTAAAGAGAGAGATGTTACAGCAGCCTGTCCAAGAAAAAGATTTAGTGGTTATTTCAGAAAGGCTCCTGAAGCATTCAGCCTGATACGCAGCTACATTAACAAAGGAGGAAAACAGGATGTTGGGACGCCTTGCTAGAGGCACACAATGTACATCAAAAGGCTGATGGTTAAATTACTAGACAAAGCACTCCACATGGGCCAAAAGAAGGGGTTTTTCCCCACATTTGCACTAAGTTGTAGATAGCAAGTAATTGCCTGCAAGTTACTACTTTTTTTCCTTCCTACAATGCTATTCTTTTTCTTCCCCATAACAAGACCCGTCCAGTGAACACACCATTCATAGCAGTGCCTGTCTGCATTCATAGGCACTTCCAGCCAACAGCATTGGACAACAGCGGGTTTATTCCTAAACTGTTCATTGGATGAAACTACAGCATGAATGAAGCAGGGGCCTGGTTTTCCTCCCTTTTGAATTTCTCAATTAAGCGGGTCACTGATGCACCTTAAGCTAAAAGCACAAACATTTCCAGATAAGGATGCAGCTGAGTCTCTTCTTCTGTACTCCTGCAAGCAGCCATGGCTTGCTTCTCTCCAAAAACACCTTGGAAACCAGCACAGTTTGTTCCTCTGCTGAGAAAGAAATATGTATGGCTTTGCTCAAGAGAGCAGTAAATAAAATACAGGGGTGGATGAAAGCAAACAGCTCAAATTGAACTGAATAGAAAGCCAAGTGAGATGGTGAAGATCACTTTTAAATGCTGCCAGTATTTGAGAAAATGAAGTCCATTTGAAGGGAGAATTTTCCTCTCAGTTATATTGCCCTAGATCAAAAGCCAGTGTGACAGATTGCTGTGTATGGGACAGATGTAATTGGAAACAACATGCAGCCTGAGTATTTCCAACCCTGAATGTTAACAGGGCAAAAAAAATGGCCTAAAACAATAATCAGGAGCTATTTCTAAAATAAATTATGCTGCTTAGAACAAAAGCATTTAAATTCCTTTTTACCTTCTCACTTCTGAGACTTTAGGAAGTACATCATATTTTCATAGCTTTCTCCACCAGTATGGAAAAGCAAACATACACACACAAGCACATGTATTCAGAAAAACAATTTTGAAATCACCTAACTCCAGGAGCTGAAAACACAAGAGAAACACCAATGTTGCAAGACTTACAACAGAAGCACAAGATTCCATCACAGCAGTTTTTTCCAAGTAGGCTTTGCTGAATATTCTTGCCTTAAATAAGTAGATGAATTTTGCAATACTTCTTCAACAAATTATGCACCTGGTTTTTAGTATAGGACAAAGCAAAAATTGTCAGTGGTGCCTTAAGCAGATTTGGTTTTAGTTTATTACACTTACTCTCTACCTCGGTAGCAATCCTTGTGTATTACACAACGAGAACAGAAGCAAATCCTGGCATGAAGAAAAGAGGAAATATATGAAAAATGGGAGTAAAATTCCATTGTGGAATGCGCACATTAGGCTCATATGACATTACAAGACATTTGTTTTCCTACTTTTCATGGGAAGATTTTACTGAAGTACCTGCAATATCGAAAACTGTAAGATAAACTGATGCCTACTAGACAAGAAAAAAACCAAAAAAAGACCTAGAACAAACACCTGCCGTCTTAAAAATCCCGTTTTACACCTTTTCTTTACATCCCCCAAAGAAGCATTTTGCCCACTCTGTTTCTTACACACTTCTAAACCCGCCTAAGTAGCTGATCGTTCTCTTTTGTATCTCTAAAAGCTCATGAGTCATCAGCTGGAAGAACAACAGCCGTTTGGTGGATTTATGAAGCATGCTCAAAAATTTTGTGGCAACTAAAAAAAAAAAAAGGGAAAAAAATTAAGTAGATATTTGAGATATTTGCACTGTAGCTTAACAGGCTCACGAAGGATCCCTTGAGAGTAAGTCCAGATAGTGGCCTACAACTAAGATAGAAAAATATTTGGAGCGGGGAGAATGCTCAAAGCTTTGCAAAAGAGAAAAATATTAGGATGAATTTTAATTCCAGAAGTAGAATATCTGTATTGTTGTGGAGAAAAGACTAGATTATTTATAAATGCAGCAATATCCTTCCTAAGTGCAAATTGAACAGGTATATTTAGCTTTCTGCAGAGATTCATGAAATTAGGCTCAAATAGAAGAAAACTGGCATGTGAGTGCTGTTATTTCTTATGATAAATGAACAGTGAAACAAGCACATTTTTGTAAGAGAACATACACCTCACCCAGCATACTGATGAACAAAGCACTCAGCTATCCTGGGGGAAAAAAAAAACCACCAAAAAATCTTCCTTCCTTTGTTTTATGATTTATCTTTATGTGTCTAAGAGCCAGCAACTGCATCTGTCCTGTGAGTGAGGAGTCAAGAAGAGCACTTCTGTTCTCTCTGAAGTCTGCAGTCTCCATCATGATCACTCTTGCAAAGGCTGTGGAGCCTGCTAACACTGCCTCAGGCACTGGAAAACATCCCATGCACCGAGGTGCGCCAGCTGGAATGGGTTTGGAATGCTGCTTTCACCCTCAGTCATCACCCCTGCTTCTGTCTCAGCTGCAGAGCAAGCCCAAAACCAGCCCATGGTATCAGAAGAGCAGCTGACAGGTGAATTTATCCCACTCACTAGGTCACCAAAACCCTAAAAAATGGAGTGGTTTGGTCCTTTCCCCATCTCTGTGTTAAATTGTGCTGACAACAGGCTGGTCGATAAGGCCTAAAGGAAATTCCCATACAAAACCACTTTCATTAGAGTTAAGCTTCTAAACAGCTGTTTATTGCTGAAGGGAAAAACCTTAAGACAATACTGGAGTTTTATCTAAAAATATATAAAAAAAAAACCGAACTGGGAATTGAAAGTTCAGATTATAGCAAAAAAAAAAAGAAAAGAAAACACGGAATGCAACAACACAGCTATTTGCATAGAAATGTATATTTAAAGTCACTCAAGAACCTTTAGTTTGTCCTCTCATGTGTGCTATTCACCTCTTTGCAGCATCTGTGTCTTGTGCAAATGAGACAAATTTTGATGGAAGTTTTCACTCTAAAACCTGAAGCAGTTCACAGGCTGTAACCAGAGGAAACTTTACACCCCTTCCTTGGATCACTTTTCCCAAGGAGATAAGAAAATCTAGTGCACATAACATTGCAAGTGCACAGAAACAGATTGATAGATGTTAAGACCAAAAGAGCACAATAAGCACAAAGTCTGACCTGCGAACCACAGCATGGAGACTTTAACCTGTGTCTTTGCCTCACGCTCTGCTTGAGCTGGAACTTTCCCTTTAAAAAGATGCTCGCTTTTGGTACAAATATTTCAAATAACAGAATATCTGGGAATACCCAGCTCTGAAATTTTTCTGTGACATGTGTCCTTACAAATGGGAATCTAATTTGTAGAGAAACACATTATTTCCTTCATTGCTGTGCTCTCTTTGCAAACTGCACTACTTTATGTGTTGTTCCGTCCTTATTAAGTATCTGCTCAAACTCCTCAGCTAAATGCATTTCCTGTCTTCATCTAAGTGCTTAAAATGAATGTTTTTCTTCACAGATTTTGTTTTCAGACCATCTCCAAATCATTTCAACTTCCCTACTTCCCTCAGGTTTCCTAGATGAGATTCTAGCTGGAAAAAACCACACCACAAAACCAACCCAACCCTGTTAAAATTGAACAAGTGACCTTTGTAGCCTTTATACACTCTGAAAAATTCTACTTCTCCCTTAAGACCGAGGTTGCAACCTCATGCTTTTAGTGCATGTCTCTAACCGCTTGATGCTTTTAATTAAAGTCCCAAGTCCTAGAATCAAAGGAAAACAAAAAAAAATCTCAGCCTCTAGAAGAGCTCTAGCCCTCATGGTAAGCAATAAAACTTGGACATATGACCCAAGCACCACAAGAACACAGCCTTAGAAGTAAAATTGTTTCATGGTTTTAGACAGCTGAATCACAGACCTGAATGCGTAGGACTGGAAGCAGACCATTGCTAACTGGAAGAGGAGGAATCTCCTCCTGCTGGAAATTGCCATCATCTCCCAGAACACAGCAGGAGGAGCTTCTAAGCAAACCCTGCAAACTTAGCCTTCAGCAGCCAAGCTCTGAGGCAGAAATTCCTCTTGACCTCACATTCTAAAGAAGTAGAAATGCTAAAGGGAGAAGCTAGAGCCCCTCTCTGTTTTTACGTGAAATGCATTTCAAGAAACCAACTGAAAAGCTCTCCAGCTCCAACAATCTCACTTCCAAAGAGCAAGATCCCACAAAGAAAACTCTATAGACAACAAGAACTTAAAATGGAATGTCTGGTCCTACCTTCTGAGACCTCCCCACCATCTCTAGAAGGTGGACACTATTCCCAAAGACCAAAGCCAGCAACGTGTTCCTCAGGAAAGGACTCCTAGCCCAGGAATGAACAGGACCTTTGAAACCAACCAGGTGCTCCTGAGCACGGTTTTCCAGCTCAGGACTTTGCAGATTACAAACACCTCTCAGCTGCAGCTCACAGCTGAGCTTGTTCAAGCAGTCGAGGCACTGTGCTCAGTAAGAAAAGGATTTTGGCTGAAAACCTTATCAGGTAAACAGATAGGTCTTACACTGGGGTCCACAGCACAGCTTGGAACACACTGCAGCTTCCTAAGCTGCCAACTAATGCCCTGTTATCCCAGCAAAGGGAGACACAAGCCAATTCACTGGAGATTTTCCATTCAGAGCTGCCTGAAACCATTTACACAGCCACAACCGACTGAAAGCAGCCAAACAAAGCTTTCCTCCATCCCTCTACTTCGCTTACACAAAGCAAATTCTTATTGCTGGTAGAAGCAGAAAGCTCTGCAGGGCATGGGGGACTGAGAGAAAACTGCTGAACAGCTGGGCAAGTAAGAGATTTCACTACTTCCCAATTTTGGGTAAGCTAGGCATAACAGCACTATTAGGTTTATATTATGTATCACTAAAAATACTAATTACAGAGGCCCAGGCTTGAAACAGTTTCTCAGAAGAAGGTGCCTACAGCTAGCGTGTGGAACCAGAGTGCTTTACAGGGATACACATGCCCCCCTAAAACAGAAACAAACACGCACAGTTATTATCAGTTAGAAAAGACAAAAGCTGCCAAAGCCAAGGAAATGCCATCAGTGCTCTGAAAAGAGGCCTTTATTGTTTGCTACTAATTGCAAGGAAAAAAACAAAATTCAGACATTTCAAAGCAGCTGCTGTCTTGTCCTTAAAAACTCCTTCCGCTTAGAAAGGGAGATTTTAATTTTAACAGCTTTCAGAAGCTTTTATGGCTTGCTACCATCCAAGGCCATTCAGATGTGTTATTTCAGTATTGATTATATTGTAAGGTTCAGGGGAAAAAGGTCTGAGCAGCTAAGAGAAATACCTGGTGAGTCTCTAACTAGAGAAATTACTATTTAACTCTCAGCAATTTCTGTTAATTTAAGGATTAGTTCACCCCCACAACACACAGTGGTCTTGTTAATTTTACTGGTAAAAATCTATGCAGACTCAATTGCTCAGGAGACTGCAACTCCATCCTTTGAAGCTACAGGTTCCAGCTGCTGCAAATCATCTGCGGAGTGAAGCTGATTTACATTAGCTGAGAATCTGGCCTGCTGTGGCTAAATACTCCCCATCTGGTTTAATCAGTCCCCCTTCTGGAAAGCCCTAAGGATTGTCGTTTCAAGCAGTATTTGTCTCCAAGACCTTTGTAATGTTGATATTGTGCATACAGCCAGGAATATTTTACCCAGTGGTGGGCTGGGTACAGTCTCAGTTGGGGGAACTTCCTAAATGAGGCTCAGAGGGTGTCCACCTCTTTTGCAATGTCCTGCAGAATTTTGTATTTCAGAGGTTTCCCCAGCTAAATGTCTTTCTTTTGAGGTGTTGATCCTGCTTTTATCAGCCAGTAAAAGTGGCAGCTGTTATTGTGTGCATCCGACTGCTGGGAGCTGCCATTGTTGTATTTGTGGCATTAGATGAGAAAAAACAACTAAAACATCTTCTGTGGAAAGATTTCACTTAATGTACTTTTGGTTTTCTCTTATGGGGAATAATGTCTGTTTTTCAGTCTCTAGATCTCCAATTAATATTTGTCCATCAGTTCAAAATTAAGGGAAGCTCTGCTGGGGCAAGCAGTGAGTAAAACTAAGGCTTCATTTAAATCAGATGGGAAAGACAGATTCAAAGATACATCATGACTTTGGAGGCTGGATTCAGCTCTGCTCTGCCACGGATACTGCCTGGGTACCTAAATAAGCCACTCAAGCTCAGATCCAAAATGGGATGTAGGCAACTACAGAGATGACGAGGCAGAACTGGAATCTGGTAAAAGTTTACACACAAACACTTCACATTCCGTTTTATCAAACTTGCAGGGGAACCAAAATAACAGTCACTGAAGGACCCAACTTCCCAGTCCCAGTTCCTGCACCTACTGAAAGGGATTAAGACGCATCTGCCATCTCCCAGGAGCATCTGAACTGTCTCTGTCCAGAGGGATTGAAGAAGGGGGTCTTCACAGCTTTGTAACAGCTGCATCATTGTGCAAAAATTATTTTGGAAATTGTGTGTAAGGAGAATGTATCCATACCTTTGTAGTTGGGGAATTCATCAGGATGCACCAAAGTGGGACCTGGTTCATACCCAGAATGCATTTTATTCCCCAAACATTATCCCCACACATTATCTGCAGGTAGTACACTGCAGAGCTAAACTCCCTCCTGCTGCTTGTCTTGCTCTCAAATTATTTCTGATGTGGGCAACAAGGTCAGTGTGGGAAGGAAGGGAAAAGGAGATTAAACTTGCCTTAGCAGGCCACTATGAGCATTAAAAAAATGAGCACTAAATGCACTATGATGAAGGAGAGGTCTTCTTTTATTTTTGAAAGAGCTGAAGGAAGTCTACAAAGCACTGGGAACTCATTGTTGTGTGCATCTAGAGGAGGACTTGGCCAGTGACCCAAAGCCAAAACTCCCTGAAAACCTGGATGAGGTAATCAAGACGTGCAGTCTTACACCTACTCTTGCTCTTAACACTTCTAAGCTGGATAGCTCAGATGAGAGATACACAAGAGCAATCATTTAGGGCAGCTTCTTTCTCAGTAAGTTGACTATTTTGGCTCCCATTTAGAGAGGATGAGCCTGTCCTATAAACAGAGGCTCCTCTAAATGGGGACGAGGTGTCTAACAGTGTTCAGCATCCCATATGGGCACCAGATGACTGCAAGGTAGGTTCTGCAGTACTGTAATTCTTTATTAGATTTGGCCTTTAGTGTTTCAGCTCTCCATCTGTGAAATCAGGATAAAAGCACTTCCCTGTTTTGTAGCTCATTTTCATACCCAATTGTAATTACTACAGAAAGATATTCAACACTGCACCACTTTCCCAGAGCAGTTACCAACATAGTTAAGCAGGAACAAAGCACAATATAGATGCTTTTAATCTGATTTTATAAACCTGATGCATAACTTTTGGCATAATTCTGTAAGGAATTGTTTGGAACTTAAATGACACTTCCATTTCACTTCTAGGGAGGTAACTTCATGGCTAGGTAAACGTGCAGGCAGCCTTGTACTGCCAGGCACACAGCTCACAGCTTCACTGCTACTGGTGCCCAAGAGAGCCATCTTATTGGAGTTAAGGTGTGATTAACCCCACTGGATACCAATTAGCTCTTCCAACCACATGATCTATCAGAGGCTGTCAGTGGCTTTGATTTTCTTGAAGCACTGCAAACTGCAGTGGCTCAGGAGCTGTTCCTCAGGTGTCTCGTAGATAAAGCTACAGGTAGTAATCTTATCATCTGTCCCTGAAGATGTCACCCCTGTTCATCCAGCTGAGCCCAGATGTCATTTGACAGCTGTGGATCAGACACCTGGAATGTTTCCTGCTCTCAGCCCTCCTTCCTAGCAGACTGCTCCTGCCTAGCAGGGACAGCTGCATAGGATGCTGGTCCTTGTGAGCCACCCACGTTTAACTTGGACCACAGAGCTGCAGCCTGTGCAGGAGCTCCAGAGTCAGAAATAGGCTCTCAGCCAGATGTTAGGCACCCAGTCAGCTTTAAACAGCTTCTAGCCCACACAGCAGCAAGGCTGGGTTTAAAAGTCTGGGCATGTTCACATACATTAGCCTGGGCAGCAGCTGAAATGCTTGCACTGGGGAGGCACAGTTAACATGCAGCTGTCTGTGATGGATCAGGCACCACAGAGGATAAAGCCCTAATTGTTACTTAATTCAGCAGTTTCGGTTAATGAAAGAGCCAAGATAATTGTTGGTGGGTCTGCTGTTCTTTTTGATTTCCAGACCATTCTGATTTTGATGACTAAAGTAGACTGTTCCAAGTCTTCAAGGAAATTATTAAAATATTACCCTTGGAGTTTATTGAGAATTTGTGGATCTGTGAGCCTTTCTGTTTTTTCAAGGTCTCCCTTGACACATACAAGAGCATGCTGTTAAAAATAGTAATACTTTCAAAAACAGTAATTCACTTTCTGGGGTTTAGTGTTGTGACTCAGCAGCAATTCTCATTTATGTCTCAGGGAAGAGGAACCCCTTTCTCTCCCCTTTGACTTGGAGCACTGTGGCAGAGTCAGAGCGTGATCATGGTGTGACCCCCTCCCTGTGCATGTCACCTTCATTGACAGTACAATACAACACATTAGACGTGGAGCTGCTGCAAGCTAGGTTCGTGCCCCTCTTTTATTCAGCTACCACAGGTACAAGGATGAGAATCCTCATGGACAGAGGGAGCACATAGCAAGAGGCTGTAATGGCTTAAAACCACCTCTGTGAGATTCACCAGAGCTCCTTCTGCCAGGGAGCCCTGCGTGCAGCAAATGAAATTTTCATGAAATGGTGAGCAAGCCTCATTAACATCTCCCCGAGAGAATGACGACGTTGGGTAGCAAGCAGTGCCTCCATTCAGGCAGCTTCTCCCACCAGCCCAAATGCTGCTCATCCCACTGCACGCTTTTGCCACAGAACGGTTTGTTCCCTCTGAGCACTGGGCAGATCCCACCTGGCAGACTGATAAATCGTGAATGATTAGTGGTTGTTAGAGAAACGCTGGTTCTGACTGAAAATACAGAGGTATTTTTAGTGTCTGCAAGAAGTTATTTGGACACTAGGACTGCATGTGCAAACACTAAGACTTTCTTTATCTTATGAGAACACGTAATGAATTAGGTGATACTTATGTTTGAGGTAAAATACTCACTTTTAGTTAAAAAAAGGAGGTGGGGGCATCACGCGTGTAAAATTATTTCCTTCTTTTTTTCTTTCCTTGTTCTCACTTCAGAAACGAGAAACAGCTTTCACAGCTGGAGACAGAGAGTTTTGCACATTAATAGTCACAGTGAAGGTCAGTAAGCCTGACTTGCTCAAGTAACAGCTGAGTACATTGGATCTCATTTCATTTTATTGCAACTGCAGAAGCAGTGCTGATCAACAGTGTCATATTTCCTTTTCTTCAGCATAAAAGATGGAGTGATTGTTCCACGAGGCAGCAGTGGGGCAAGGAAAACAGGAGAGGAGCAATGCACCCAGCAGTGCACTCACTACACCTGTGCCTGTGCTTTGTCCTTCCTCAGTTCTACCCTTTTTAGTGCTAACAGGGCAGGTTACAAATAACCCCTCTGGCTGCTCCAAGGTATTTCAGGGTCCCTTATATACTCAGAAAATGCAGATACTTGCCTCATGAGTGCCTTCTGAATGGGAGTGCTGGGAAAAGTGGTACTTAATATTTCTGTACTGGGTGCACATATGTAAGGACTCTATTGTTAAGTGTTAGGCGTGTCACTGCCTGAATCTCCAGGGATTAAGCAGGAGGAATTTTCCCTCCCAGAGGGCACAGAGGCTTTCTGAATCTTCCACATTGAAGTAAGATAGGGTGGCCCTTCATGAGTGAGTCCAAAGGAACTGGGATGCAGACTAGAGGAGTAAACTCCACCAGTAGGCTTGAGTGGGATTCAGCTCCTTAAAACCTGAGTAACTTCCAATAGTTCAATGTGGCAGAGAACAAGGATCCACATTCAACAGCATGGAAACAGAAGTGAAGTGACTGGATGAGGAGTCTTAGAGGAAGCCTGCAATGTAGAGAGGGTCAGAAACATAAATGAATGTTAATTAATTTCCTATTCGGCCCTTTTTTGTCACTGGATCTCCAATAATTCTCTTAAATACCTTCAGTTCTTCCCTTCTATACTGTAATGCTGCTCCTAAGATAACCCTGTAAGGTCCCAGATGCTGGGACATTTTGACCACAGACAACTGAAAAAGAGGCAAAGAGCTCAGGCACTATCAATTATTGTCTCGGTCTTGCTTGGGACAAAAAAACAAAAGACTGTGATCCCTGGAGAAGAGCAATTCTTGTTGACAAAATCTGGATGGGCCTCCAAGCATACTGCACTAACTTTCCTCTGTACACTCCTTAACGTTTCCTGGCATCGATTTCCTGCATGTTGACAAGACTATTAGAAACATAATAGGGATGCTGCTAATAACCCCACGCTGGTGTTTGTTCAAAAGTCATCAGAAAGAAGTAAACCTGCCCCCAAATGCCAATGAGAGCTCACAAAGCTGCTTCTAAGAGCAGCAGGCACTCCTTCTGCCCAAAAAGGAGCTGTTTTTTCTCCTGCTGCTGCAAGAGGCTGCATGTCAAGTGAAACAAGCAGCTGTAGACAAGCTGTTTTTCTAAGAAGAAGCAGATTTAATATGTGGCCTGGTCTGGTCCATCCTCCTTTGCCTGGAAAAAAAAAGAGGCATGTGGAAGTCAGGGTGCTGAAAGCATTTAAAATGGTACTAGACACTTGTATTCAGGCTGCCTTGCTGCCCAGCAATGGGGAATTTTCAGATGTGAGTGTCCTCGAGGTAATTTCAGCAATGGAAGTTCAGACTTTAAATTCTACCTTGGTTGACTTGCTTGACAGTCTTACAGCAAAAGTTCATATATTGAAAGCAGGAAAAAAACCCCAAACTTATTCCTAAATATCCCTCGCTTATCTATGAGGAGACTGGAGGGGACGGGAGAGAGGAGGCTCTTATTTAACTTGTTTGCAAGGGGGCCTTGTCCTAGCTCCAGGCCAGTGCAGGGAGGATGTTCCTGTGAGGGAACATCCTCTAAGTGAGAGCTTTTTCCTCTCAGTGACCACTGCAGCAGCTGCTGCCTCACCTGAAGAGGTCAGCTGGCAGCCTGGCTGGATGGGTTTGTTCATCAGGGACAGCAGCAGGACTCAGTGGCCTCTATCTCACCCACACCAGCACTTTTTAGTTATTAGCCACCTGGGAAGGAATTAAACTGTGGTCTGAAAATGAATATTTTTATGCAAAGTACCAAATCCTGCAGGCTTCCACTCAACTTCCCTGCTTCTGCAAAGAGTAGTGCTGGGAGCATGAACACCAGAGCAGTCGTAACTGTGGAAAAGAGAGGTTTTACATCACCAGTGGGAATTATCCTGTTGTACCATCTCCTTCACAATCTGATTCTGCCTTTTTTTTTTTTTTTTTTTTTTTGGGGGGGTNGAAACATTGATTATACATTTATGCTGAGTTGTGCCACTGTTAAAATGCAAACTGCAATTTTGTTACAAAATGCAGTATTTCTGAATTACTGTGCTTTGAAGCCCCAAAGGAGCCCCAGAGGAGCACTTCTGAGCACTTTTTTATTTTAGATTGTTTGCATTTTTCCCCAAGACCAGCCAGATAGATCTAATACATTCCTGATAGAGCAATTTGTTGCTGTTGATTTTTTTTGTCAAATGACCTACACCCACACTTACAAACACCTTTAAATTTCACAACTTTTGTTAAGCTATTCCTAAACCAAAGAATTAAATAGCTCTCTTGTTTTACCAAAACATTAGAGGAGAACACCAGACTCCAGCTGTCTTTGTGATATCATCCACGACAGGGAACAGAGATGTTACTCTGTGCAGGTGTTTAACAGAGACAGGAACTGCTGCTGAGAGTAGCCCCAAAGGCAGTGGCTCCAGACAGAGCAGGAAGGCAGGGAAAAGTGGTTCTTCCCTGGCCATTTTCCCTGTTTCCTTCCCATCCCTGTGAGAACAGCCACAGAGACAGGGAAGAAATTCTGGAAGAGACACTGTCCTGCCTCCAGGAAGCCCTTGATGCTCCCTGTTCACTGGCAAATGATCACTGCTCAGGATGTTCCAGGGATTTCCCCACATCTGTGCTGCACTGCTGGGCTTCTGCTCACACTGATCACCATCCAGAGCTCTCACTGAAGCCAGCAGCATTTTTCCCAGTGACTGCACAGGGTTTTGGATGTGGCTCATTACAGCCAGAAGTGCTGGCTGCAGCCAAATTCTTGGCCTGTGTTTTGCAGGCGATGGGAATAGATGATTACAGTTATTCTTTCTGACCATAAAATCAATGCAATATCTTCTTCTGATATTCTTTCCCTCCTCCTGACAGGGAGCACTTGCGCTGCTCTGTTCCTGACCAAGTTTTCTGGGAAATATTAGGTTTCATATTGTTTTTTTCCTCACTGAAATGTTTTCACTGGGATACTTAGACATCAACACATTCATATCCAAAGGATCCTGAAGAGGTTAGCCAGAGGTGATTACATCTCAAATGATGTTGTACCATAATTGCTCAGGATATCAGCTTAAATGAAATAATCTGCACAGGAGAGAAGAAACAGTAAAGCTAAGGAAGGAAATTGCTGCTATAATTACTAGAGTATTTCTCTTTGAGGTATTAGAAAGAAATGTTTATAACATAAAAAGCCTGAAGAGGATGACATGAAGCAACTAAGGACTGGATGGCAGAGCCTCTGTTACATTACAAGCTTCCTGAACATTACCTGCACAGAAAGGGAGGCTAGGAAGGTAGCTAGAAAATAACCCAGCGTGATCACCTACCTCAAACTCTTTATAATTAGTTACAAAGATAAAAAGATATGAGACAGGTACTCTTGTTTAGGGTCTTTTGCCACTCAGGCCATTCAAATCTTGCTATCAGCTTCAATAGTGGCACGAGCAGACCAGCAGCCAGCAAGGATAAGAAGGAGAAGCTCCTTACAAACAACTGCCTTGCTTTTTCCTTTGATCATTTTTGTCTCTCTCTCCCTGCCAGGTTGTCCTGAACAAAAACTGCTCTGAAATTCTCACAGCTAGAGCAGCCTCCCTGTGCTAAACATAACAATGCCAGGCAAAGTTCTCATGTTTCCTCTGCAGCTCCTTTACTGTTTCCAGAAATAGGAAACTCTTTATTGAAAACTCTTTGGAGCGCTTTAACATGCAGGTAAATCGTGTGAACCTTACCAGGCCAATACACAATTTTAAAAAAATTAAAATATAATCACCCAAGGAAACATTTCCTGGTCTAGAGCCCCTCTAAACTCACTGAACCCTGCAAGTGGTCAGACATTGGGTCATTTTGCGCATCAAGCAGAGCCCTGAGGCATACACTGATTCAGAGACCCTCTTGATACAAGGGATTGCAGGACTGCATTTTATTCCTGGGGTACATGAGTGGAACAGGATCCTGAGCACACATTGGATACAGGAATTTTTCTAATCAAAGTCTCAGTGCCAGTGATGCTCTTAAAATGTGAAAACCTCATGGACCTGGCAAGAAAGCTGCAAGGTAGATCTGTTTTAACCTCTTTCTTTGGATTTTGTACAATTTCCAACAGAGTGACCAGTGACAGCAAAGAGATTGGAAATTCCTTAGTTACAGGATTAGCCCCCATTTTTGCTCACTCCACTGCAGCTTTGAAGCAAAGCAAGGCTTACAACACAGAACAACTACAGAAAAGACAGTAGAAATTGATGAGTAGCCCAGGTAAGGTGCTCCATTCACTTCTCTCCAGAGCAGAGTGACTGATGATTGCAGCCCATCAGGGAGGTCACTCTGGCCTGATGGAAGGTGCCAGGACTAGGTGGGGATGGGTGTATCTGATGTAGCAATCAGAGCTAATGAACCAGGGACACTTCCACGGACACAGCCCCTGTTCTGCCCTTTGCTGTCCTCCCTGTGGATGAGGAGTAGCAGCACAGACTGGTTATGGCAGAATGCAGAGAAACAGCCCAGCCTTGTTTTACCTTTTTGTGAAAGATCCCTGTGTGCAGCTGCAGACCCTGGAGGACTTTGGAGGTCAGAGCAGCATCTGTGGAAGAGATGAGCCTGGACCACCTCGACCTGGAGAAGCTGGGCACTCACACCAGGTGATGAACAGCACTACCCCATTAGCAGGCCCCAGTGTCCTGGTTTGTTAGGTCCTGGTGTATGATTCATGATTTAAAATTCTATTTAATTATAGTAATTTGATTTGGCTGGGGAGGGGCGCAGTGTTCGGTTTGCTTCAGACACTTTCATTTTATCTCAGCAGAAAGAGCAGGCAGCGGATGGCAGGAAGGACAGAGAAATTCTCGCGGCCATTCCAATGCAAAACCATCTATTTGAGTTCAGTGTGGAAGCATTGCAGACACTGCCCTGCTGAAAACCAGAGCTGCACAGGCCTGCAGCTCTTTAAAAATGAGACACATAATCAACTGTAGCTTCTTTTCCCAGCAGGGATCCTCGGTGTGCATTCCTCTCTGTCTCTTACTGCTTCCACGTCCTGCCCTGCTGCCACACATCAGGCCTCTCTCTAGAATTCCTCCTCACCCTCCTGCAGCACTTCCAAAGTACAGACAGCCTAGACCAGACATGAGAGATGGATTCATTCCTCTGTGCCAGCTCTATTTAATGCACACATATCATCCTGCTCTCAACACAGAATCTTACTTTTCTACCCAAAATCACTGGAAGCAGAAGCTTTCTCTCTAAATATACATTTTTCAACATATTTGTTTAAAATGGTAATCTGAATTGGAGCCCCAACTATATAAAATTGAAATTATTTGTATAAAAATTCCTGAATATGTTTGGAGCCATGGATATAAAGACACTGAAAGAGAATCTGTACCTCAGTGAAACAGACAAGGCATAGGGGGAAAAAAAGAAGGAACTGTTACCCCACTTTACAGAGACTGGGGAAGATTAGCATGACTTGCCCAAGGTCGTAGAGAAACTCTAGGGAACTGAACCAGGAGCACTGTGGTCCCAACACAAAATCTTAATTACCAAATCCAATTTTCCACTTCTCCTTTCATATGTTTTTTCTTCTTACATTAAAACACTTCACATAAGCTCTCCTTTTTTTTTTTTTTCCTTTTTGTTTTCCCCCAGGAAGAATAGGAAAAGCAAAGGCTGCAAGCTGCCCTTGTTAAACTAGGTTGCACAGCCAAACAAATTTAAAATGATATCTCAGCAAGATTTTGCAACCTGTCTGCGACAAATAAAAGGGCTTTCACCCTGAAAACATGCGAGTGCTCAGGAGGACTAGCTGAGAGAATTTAGCAAGGCTTCTAATGAAAGAGATGAGCTGCAATATGTATATGCATGAGTTCATGTATTATTTAAACCATTCTGATCAGAATAAGCATCGTGAGCACAGTACTCAAAGTGTCACCAGCGTTCATGCATTGAATAACTTGCCCTCATAAAGGTATAATAATGTGCTCATCAGTTTTGTTTGTACTCACAAAGCAGTAATAGCATAAACAGAAAATAACCCTCTATATTGCACAAAGCACATAAATATAAATCTAATTATATCTTTCCTTGCCATTACGACCAAGAAATGACGATGGTCACTGAAGTATAACAGATGAGATCAAGGGTATTCCAAAAGGCCTTTGTAAAACTCTGCTTCTGTGCTCAAATCTAGCCTGGGATTTTGGGGGTTAAAGCAGATATAAGACTGGTTAGCCTGCCTCAGTAACCTGGTGGTAGGTCCTTTGGCGGGTTCAGGCTATATTTCCAAGGATTCTGAAAATGACCCAGTGTTTGCTGCACACACCACGCCTCTGTCCACAGGTATCCCCCAGACTGACAATGAAATCCAAGTGCTGATGGCTCCCTGGGAAGATGTCCTGTCCTCAGTGGTCCCAAGGAAGATGGTGCCACACAAGGTGGTGAGAAGGATGAGAAAGGAGAGATGAAAAAAATGGAGGAATGAGGTAGTTCTCAAGGCACTAAAAGCACTCTGTCCACACACACCTTATTGAGCAAAAGATGAAGTCATACAAGCTAAAATCAGGGCATAAAACAAACAGATTTCTTTTACTGTACCCGAACGGTTGCTTCAGTAAAAGATTTCTATACTAAACTGACTTATGAGCTATGATCTCAGTCTTTTGGATTTTTTTTTTCATGTGTTAGTGAATTGTACTTTCATGTGGGAAACTTGTGCAGCAGCCTGTTCTTGCTGGTAAAAGTGGCAAGACTCCCACTGGTTTCATTCAAAGGTTCAGGCTGTTAATGATGACTCAATCAATCAATCAGTCAAGACATGAGAAGCTGCAGAGAGAACAGGAGCCACAATTGGTTTCAAAATTCAGTGAGCTCATTTGTTCATCAGCTGAATCAGATACACTCTCTGGAGTAGTAAGGAAAGAGGCAAATCTCCAGGACTCTGTGGGTAGTTATTTTTGGGGAGCAGCATCACTTGGTGATTTCACTGCAGTCCCTGTATGTCAAAAGTTTCAGGAGAGCAGGGTGCAACAGGGTGGTGCTGGCTGGGCACTGGGACACGAGCAGATGCAGAGTGGGGGATACCAGGATAGGAGAGGTCAAGGTGGCCAGGGCACCACAGGAGATGACTCCAGTTTTTGGGGATCCAGAAATGGCAAATGAGCTTGAAATGGCCAGTCAGGCTAGGGGTGGTGAGAGAGACAAGTAGGAGCTGCCTTAGAAAGATGATCTGGTCATCTACAGCAGGGTGAAATCAAAGCTAGAGCTGTGTGGTCTATATTTAGAGGAAGGACCTCAGACCTTTCTCCTCCAGGAAGTACTGTGAGAATTCCCTTATTCCATTTGGCTTTTTATGGCTGGAAGTTTAAAGGATGTTACTAATCATATTATGCTGCCGGTAAACGCTGAATACACTTATCCTCATAGTCTATTTTATTATTGGAAGGGGTTGTAGAAAAATTATAACTCTCATCTTTCTCTGAGAATAGCTGTTTGCAACTGTCAAGTTTTATTTTTTTTTTTAAACCAAGACCTTGAAAATTAGCTTATGTACTAATTACATTGAAGCGGCCCATAAAGTTTGAGGAAGAAATGCACAATAAATGTTTATTTACCCTGCAACTGTACGTTTCACTAGATCCGTTCCATTTTCCCTCTTTAAGAGACAAACAGTAATAGATAATGTGAAGACATGAATGAGGTATTTATAGCACAGAAAAACACAAGGTTGCTCTATAATACAGGCATGCTTAGACCCAAGTGAAAAAAAACCCTAAATATTGAAAGGTTTATTGAAGGTACATTTAAGCCAGATATGCTTAAAACAGAGGTTTAATAAACGGAGCAAGGTACAACTGACATAAGCATATCTACATTGTTTTGTGTCTGCAGGTTTCCTGTTATGAAGAACAGCTTGTAGTCTTTAATATTTCAAGCTCAGAAGGGAAGAAGCTTTAAAAAAGGGAGGAAAGGAGGAGAATACAAAAATCTATCCAGTGCTCTGTATACTACTGGGGCTGGTCTCTGCTTTTTTTCCCCCAATCTCTAACATCCTAAATCTTCAAGACCAGAATGTTTAACCCAGATGCTGCCATAATCAGACAAATATCAGTTCGATGCATCCCAGTGATGCTGCTCAATGAATGAAATGATGTTTATTTTGATCAAGGACTTATGAACTTCCCAGTTTAAATAAATCTTGGTATTACAGTCTCTGTGTGTTTTCACAGTTCCTATGCACAAGAAATAGACAAATAGATTTGGTTTTTCGGTGTCTCTCTACTGTCCAGAAGACTGGCCATTGTTCTGTACATAAAAGCATTAATTGGGGAAGATTTATGGAATTAAGATTAAGGCTCAGGGAACTTGCATGAGACGCCCGGCTCTGCAAAAGGCTTTTTTTTCAACCAGAACACGATGACACAGCGTGGACACTTTTTCTGGGCTCTGGACTCTTTTTCCCTAGCTGTTGAATCGTTTCTTTCTGCATTGGCAGCAGCACCTCCAACCTCGGTCAGTACCAAGAGCTCTCTGCTGAAGGACTGTGAATGAGGAAGGACAGTGGGAGAGCAGGAGGATCAGCAAGGGGCCAAGAACCTGGGAATGAGGGGCAGCCACCAGAACCAGTGCAGAGAGAGGCTTCAGGACCTCCATTGAATCAGGCAGTGTCCTCCAGTGAAGCACACTCAGGTCACACAGGGTGACAAGGGAGCTGGGGATATTCACAGGGCTAGCATTTCATTAAGGGAATGGCCCTTTGATGAATGGATCTTCAAGAAAGAAGCCTCTGTGCCTCACATAAAATACGAGGCAAAGGATTTTTCTACTTGAGCTTGGGTTATGTATTAATAATGGAAGACTTTCCAGATGGAAAATGATGAATATATGCAAAGTCTCGGCACAATTTAAGTAGGGCTTTTTAATTCAAAGAAAGCAAAAAACCCTGTAATGTGAGCTGTCTAGACTCTCATGAGGCAGTGGAGAGCAGAGTTTATGTTTTTTTCACACAAACCTCTAAAATGATTTATATATTACTCTCTGAAAGGGTTTATTTTTATCAGATAACTATAGAATTATCTAGATTAGACTTTTGTCATGGAGATAGTTAAATACATGGTGAATTTCTGTGAAGTGAATCCTATTCTACTTTCCAAGAATCACTGTGTTTATTTCCATGTTTTTAAGGACCTTAAATTATGGAAAGGTTTAACTTGGTCAGTCCTTTGACACCTAAATGAAAGCTAGAAGTATTCAACGCCTGAATATTCATTTTAATAACGTGCAACAGTTTGAAAGAACAAGAAAAACAGGGTTGAACTGGGATAATGGAGAGAACAGCCTTTTTTTGTTTTTCTGTTGTTCTTAAGAACATAAAGAATTGACCAGTTTGTTTCAGTTTGGCAAGAGTAAGTAATTCAATAACATGCCATATAATGATAAATATGCCAGAGTCAGAAATCAATGACAGAGAGTGTAAAACTTTAAAAAGCTGATGAATTATTTAGGTGTCTCTCTTAATTGAGCACTTTTTCCAGACGTGTTTTTGAGTAGCCAAGTGCATTTGGAGAGCTGGATTTTTTTTTTTTTCTTTAGTCTCTGCATTTATTTCTCCATCTGAAAGTCCGGGTAGCTACAGCTAAGGGCACAGGCAGGAGATTTAACATAGTTGAGTCAGAATGGTTTAACAAGTTACCACCAATCTCCTCAGCTGACACCATTCTCCATCACAGGTTGCGTTTTTCTCCCCCTCAAAGTCAAGGCAAAATGCATGAGCCTCAACCTCATTCATTATTGCTTAAGCTAAGACACAGAGGTCTTGAGGCAATCTCCAAGCACGCACAACACACGTGTAGATACAGTGGCTCAGTTCATACATAACAGCTTTAAAGAGCTTCTGCAATTCAGTCCTATGGCCCTACTTCAACACAGACTGGCATTGTTCTTCAGTAATTTAGCTCTTCACAGCCCCTCTGCTGGCTTTCATCTTGCTTTTGATGAGGCAGAGCCAATGTGAAACTGTCACTGACAGCAGTATTTTTCTAGGATATGCTCCTTTCTCACCGTGTACAGAAGAAGACAGAAGAGAAGAAGAAGCAGCAGCCCCACTATCAGCAATTGGAGCTAAATTAGATACAGTTACACTGACATAATGCTTTGTGCTCGTTATTTTATCCCTCATTTCTCCCTAACCTCACTTGCTACAAGCACATTTTGCCCAGTCTAAGCAGCTTCTGTGCTAGTAGATGTGTTGGCACAATTTTTGAAAGTATTTCTGCATGACAAACGCTAGCATGGACTGGGTCCTAGTAAATAGAACTTACAGTCAGCCTTCCTAAAGAACTCAGATCATAACAGCCCACGTCACTGCGTGCTTTTGAGAGCTGGACTGCATTAAGGTGTTTATATGGGTTCAGGGTTCGAAACAAATCTAGTATTTATTGTGAAGGTGCTTTAGCAAGAATAGAGATCCTGTATCTTTCATGGAGGAAGAGCAATGAAGGGCAAGGAAGAAAAAGGAAAGTGAGATTGCCCTCTTTCCCCTATGTGTCATACGTATCCCCAAAGCAGGCAGAGAAAAAAGCAGAGCAAGTCTGATTTGGCAGGAAGCAGCTGATCCAAGATGAGGCAGTTTACATTATGTCTTTTACCTGGAAATTCCTGTCCTTCCATTTCTGCTACTGTGAGAACAGTTGCCTGCTTAGAGATCTGCCTCGGTCCCTAAACAAGAGATGGGACAAGCCTTTGTGGAACAGTGCAAAACAAAACTAGAAGGACTGATTTAGTTTCTCCCACACATTTTGACTTGAGGGGTTGTAAAGCACTGCAGAAGATTCTTTGTAAAATAAGGTGCTTGCCTATATTGTATTTATCCTGTTAACCTTTTAATCCCACCAACTTTGCATGCAGCAGATTTATTTGCCACCATTGCAGTTGTGATCTGGTCTTGCAAAAGGACCCAGTTCATCTATAACTTGGTCCTGTCGGTGCTGTCTGTTGCTGTAGTAACACAGTAGTGCTACACACCTTCAGGAATCAGTGCTGCAGAACTGCTGACTTTTCTAATAAGGAAAAAAGAAGAAGATAAAAGACCCTTTGATTACATCTATCATTCTTTGTGTTGCAGTCCTGTAACAATGGAACTTTAATGTTCCCTCTGAAATAAAAAAAAAGAAGAGAAAGCAGGACTTTACTCCCTGTGTGACATTGAAGAAGGGTCTCAACTTTAAATCCCAGTGACATGGACATATACTGCTGGGCTCAGTTTCGTGTTGGTACAGTCACAAAAAATTGTAATGAAGTCTACAGAGTTATGCTGACATAAAATGTCTCTGAGCAAGGCTGGAATCAGGCATCCAACTTCTGTAAAGCTGCATTGGCTGTAACACCTGCGGGCTGACCTGAACCCATATTCTGGCCCACCCTGACACAGTAACTCTCTACCTCTGCAATGGCTCCAATGTTTAGTAGTGGTCCAGTGGTGGATAAAAACCTTTGCATGTAGCAGGAGCCTAGTTAATCAAGAACATCTTGCTTTCATTCCCTACTGCATGCACTGGAAAACTGGATAATCAAGAAGATACCCATAAAGTATTGACTATAGTGTGGTTTTCTCCTTCTTTTCTCCCACTGAACACACCAGCATGGCCACAGTTATGCCTGCATTCACAAGCTGTGTCTGTGCTTATACACATATATTCTAGTACAGGCAGCAAGATCAGACTGAGCAGTAGATGCTTTCAAAATTATAATTCCTTTCCACATTTATCCTTACATGGGTATATTTATTTATTAGCAAAATGAGTGCTCTCTAAACATACTCAATAATGGCAATATGCTGGTGAAATATAATCTGGACAATTATTGAATTTTAACTAGGACAAAAAGCTTAGAAGTGACTCTCTTTCCTTTACACTAACATTTCATATGTTGCAAATACTATTATTTTAATGAAAGCCTTGGGCTTTGCAGTCTGAGTCATGTACTTGGAGTGCTTGAAATGGACACCACTGGAGCAACAGGAAAAATGACTGGACAGTATTAATGGGTTTCCTGTTAGCTTTGGTTTTTTTAATGGGCCCTTTGTGTAAATTTTCCCAGATTATTTTAAAACTCCAATTAGAATGATTTACTATCTTAATGCTCAATTATTTGAAACCTGTTTGCATCATATAAGAGACTGAAGGATGATTATGACTTAACTCAGAAATTGATTATAATTTGATTGTTCTTTCCCAGCATTAGAAAAAATTCAAAGCAAAAAAACCCACAAAAACCAAACATAAGGGAAAAGCATATGCAGTGACATAAGCAATTCTCTGATTCCAGGAATTCCTGGTGGATGATAGTGGGAGTACTAAGGAAATGTGGTTGTTCAGTGAAGGAGCTCCAGCTGACAGTGTTCAATACGCATCTGAAAGAAGATGAGACTTCATGAATCAGATTCAAGTGGAGCCCTGGGATCTCCCTGCAGTGGAGATTGAACATGCCCTATAGGAATGAAATTGCTGGTGCTCTGCCATTGCTTCCAGAGGTAGTGTGTCTCTCTCCCTGTTTCAGACACCACAGCTGTGAGAAAAGCTGGACCATCCAACCTGCACTGAGCTCAGGGCCACTCCCCATCCTAGGCTGCCTTAGCTCCCTGCCCAGCAGTCATAACAGACCATACACAGCATTGCACAGTTTTTGAAACCAATTTTGAGAACTGAAGTGTCCCGTTTCTACAGTCGCCTTTTTGTTAGTCTGCATTATTTATGGCTGTAACTTCAGGACTTTCACATCTCTCCAGTCTGCCAAACTAAAAGCAAATTATGGAAGGCCATTAAGGACTGCAAAAGTAAGTTATGTATCCACACTAGCCTATTGCCCATCTTAAGAAGTCAGATTGGTTTTAGGGTCTTTGGATTGGCTTTTCTATATTCAGTGTTCAGGATGTTTGTTCAGGGATACATCCTCCCTCTCAATCTGCTCTCTGCAGCATTTTCTAATATACTGATTTATTTTAGGTGCTATGGACACCCAGAAAGAAGAAAAAGAAGAAATCCCTCCTCCCACTGAAATGAGCGGGAATTTTCCTCAGCATATGCAGCCAAGTTCTGCTTTTGAGCCAGGGACTTTGCTGGTGTGCAGCAGTGTCTGTGCAATGGTTCCCAGGGATGAGTAATCACTGGAAGTTTTCAGTGGGGAACAGAGCAGCACAAGATGTGCTCACATGCAGGTCTGGCAAAGCTGCCCCCCAGAAAGACCACAGACTATTGCCACACCTTTCCTCACAAGTACTGAAACCCTCACCCAGGATATCTGGTAACTGCCACCAAGAATTAGATTAACAACAATTCAAGTTTATTTTTGAAGTCTCTAAAATTCTAAATTAGCTTAGATGATGGCAAAAGCTCACTTAATATGTCTAAAAACTCTAAATGCATATTCCTGTTGCTGAATTGAACTGTTCTCAAATTAAACTGAACTGTTTCTGAATAAACTTATGTTAGCAGAGAATGTTTCTTTCTATAATTAGCAATCAACTTCTGGCAAAATGTAATAATAAAAATAGATTTCCCAAGATGCTTTTTTAGAACCTAGACAAAACTTATAAGCAGCTACTTAAACACAAATACGGTCATTTACAACAACTCGGATTTGAAAATCTTTTAGCATCAGTCTATATCATCAGTCTTTGATGCCTAACACTTAGAAATCTAAAAGAATTAATGATGACTATTCAGAATACTCGTATAAAATGTTCATAATAATATGCAGTGTGCCAGGGGGAAGTATAATCACTCTGTAGTTAAAAGCAGCAATGAAGTCTCAATCTTAATGGAAATGGCAGCTTTCCTGTCTGTAGAAGATACAAGAAAAGACCTCAAAATGTAGCCCAATCTCTTGTGGTTTCCTATGATATTTTTAATACTAACTACATTGGGAAACGTATTGAGACTAATTCCCATACAGGAATGAATTTATTTTGGTGAGAACCGTGTCAGAGAAGACTGTCAAAACTTTGTTTAAAAGCCGATCTGTCTTGCAAAATCTGGATGTGGAGTTTCCAAAAGGCTGGGTTTGTTCAGTGTGGCTCTGCCTCTGAGCAGTGGCCAAGCCCAGTCCTGCCCCAGCCATTCCTTCCATTTCTCCCACTCCAGCAGCTCCAGGTTTGCTTACACAATACTTCTACAAGTTACAATTGCATGATTGGTGATCTTGATGTTGGTGACACGGCTTTCTCAGACAGTGCCTACCTAAAAACACTTCCATATTTATCTCAACCTATTCAAAGGAAACAATTCTTTTAAACCATTATTTCTTCAGGTTCAAAGAAAAGGGTTGAGGGGATGCTATGTAGCAGTGTGATGGTTACAGAGGAAGATGAGGGCCAGAATTATAGACACTGAGTCCTGTAAAAATACAAGGGAGGCCTTAAGTTCTAACAGCAATTTTCATGTGGGGCTGGGTACTAAAAATACCCTACTTTTCTTACAGTGAGTTGTTATAAGCACACTGGAATACAGCAATGCCCAAAGGGTGTTTCAACACCAAAGATTCATTTAAGATCAGGCGTTCAGTTCTGAAGCAACTCCAGCTGTTCCCACTCCCTACAATTAGCTTCACAGAGCACTCTGCATGAAGGACTGGACATTTTGCAGATAAAATAAAAATTAACTGCATGAACAAACCTAACCACTAATTGGCACTCAGTCTGTGTGACCACACTACAACTGGTTCAAAGAAATCCTGAAATATAACATAGAGGTCAGGTCCACAGCATCAGCTACCACGACCTACAAATGTATTCTTACTGGGCTATACTTGCTAGTGCAGATGTGCTCTAACCTATGAGTCAAATCCAGCAACCCATTCTTAGACAAACTCTTAAAATAGATGAGAAACCGCTATAGGTGATGACTGTTATACTTGTGCTATCAACATTTTGAAAGACTCCCCTAAAAAGAGCCTGAAGACAGGTATAAATGAGCTCCCAAACAAATTTAGCCTTCAGGAAAACTGAGCATAAACTTGCTTTTCCCAAGAAAGCAACACACCAAGACTTAAATTAATTTCCTGAAATTCCTCTGCTTGTTATATGGAGATTTGCTGGTAAGCATGAGACAAAACCTGCTTGGTTTTTTGTTCTTTTTTCTTCATTTCTCTCACTGGATTATGTTCTTTTCCTGCTCTATGGACCTGCCCATAAATCAAATATAAGTCAGGAAATATCCATCTTTTGTACTGGTTGCCAGCAATCCTGAATCTAAAGGAAAATCTCTGTACAATTAGCTCATACCTGGAGTGAGGGGTCTGGTAACTACAGCGAGCTCTGTGCTTGCTAGCAGAACAACCCTTCTGCCAGGTGGGATGATGCAACAAACCCGCTCCCTCTCCAGGTGCAATCAGGGAGGAATTAAACCACCTGAAAATCTGATTAGAAGACAGTGGCAGATGGGATAGGATTTCCCAGGGGTGTCTGTTTGCATTATAATCTTTTTCTTTAAGATTTTTACATCTTGTGCTGAAACTTGTCTCCCTCCCCGTGGTTTAATAAAGAATGTTGCTGGATCTCATCCTGAGTCAATTTTCTGGTCTGAACCTTTGAGACCTGGTGTCCTAGAAAGTTAGGGATCCCCATATTGCTGTGGAGTGAGTTTAATGCCTGTGGGAGGTTTTCTCTGCCTGGCCTCCTTCCCCAGGCACAGGAGGCCTGAACTTCTCCTCTCTGGTGTGAAGCACAGGCAGGGAAAGTGCTAAAGTAACACTGAAGTAACTCATAGTGAAATTCCTGAACTGTCTATGCCACCACATTTTTGAGAAACACTTTTTCTTTTCCTTTGAGGCATTTGGCAACTAAGGAAAACCTGTGCCTTCTCCATCTTTGCCAAGCCAGGAGCCCTGGGGCAAGTTCCCCAGGCGGTCCTGGTTGTGAGACCCTCATAGCTGAATTTTCCTCCTTTTCTGCAGCTCTCATGTCTGCCCCCCTCACACCTGCCCATCTTTGGGGGGTCCCGAGGCCAAGGCAATCCTGAACAGGGTGGAGGTTTCTCACCTGGACCTGCAGACAGAATTTCTCTTTAAGATGGTGCTGGCTGTGGTGGGACAAGTTTTGGGAGCCACTCAGTGTGTCCCACAACACAAGCTGCTGTACTGATCCTAGAAAATGTATTTCTATTTCAAAGGGAAAAGGGAGGTTTTCTGGGAACAGCTGCTCATCTGTCGTGCAGCAGGTGGTTGTGTGAAGCCTGCCCAGTCCCCCAGCTTGGAGGACACCTGAACAGCAATCTGGCCCCTGGTGCTGGAAAAGCCAATGCAGCCCCACAGCCCGTGCCTATGCTCTGTCAGCTGCATCCCAAACTGAGACTATAATAGAAGTATTTTGCTGTTTATCATCCAATAAATGCTTACTGGCTTGTAGTTGGACTCACTCATAAGTGTCCAGCCAGTGTGCCAACAGTTATTTTTAGCTGCCCAAATTCCATTTCCCTGTGTTATTTGCTGCAACCAGACTGACACATTCACGTTTTGATAGCCTTGCTGTTGGTCCCTGCTTGCTGACAAACGAGCTCATGCCTTTATTGTTTACCAAAAGGATGTTTTTGAGGATTACTGACCTGGTTTTCTATATCTCTCAAGTGTATGCCAGCATGAAATTACTGTCCTTAAAGGCAATTTACTTACTGAAAATCCTGCACCCTTTGAAATAACTCTACCCCTTATGTCACCTTTTTTTTTTCTTTAAAAAAACCCTCCATGTCTACCACAATGCAGCCTGACTGGAGGAGCAATGTCATATGGAAATCTGTTTGTTCTGAACATAGTGATCTAAAGCTTCCTTGTGAGGGGAAGCAGAGGGGCAGGCACTGATCTCTTCTCTCTGGTGACCAGTGACAGGACCCAAGGGAATGGCCTGAAGCTATGTCAGGGGAGGTTTAGGTTGGGTATTAGAAAAAGGTTCTTCACCCAGAGGGTGGTTGGGCACTGGAACAGGCTCCCCAGGGCAGTGGTCACAGCACCAACCCTGACAGAGTTCAGGAAGAACTTGGACAACGCTCTCAGGCACATGGTGTGACTCCTGGGGTGTTCTGTGCAAGGCCAGGAGCTGGACTCGATGATCCTGATGGGCCCATTCCAACTCAGCATATTTTATGACTGTGAAATGAAGATATTTGTATAGTAGTGAGTGACTGAGAAAGAAAAAGAAAGGGGCCAGACTTTCTTTTCCAGAGTTGGTGGCTGAAAGGTCAAAGACCTTCAGGAGGAAGAAGCCTCCAAAGTAAGTGGGTAAAGGACTGGTAGAGTTCTGGCCCTGCATCTCACAAAACTGAGCTCACCTGTATCTTTTCTGGGATTTCTAGTTCAAAGCTTGGGGGATGCTTCTGGTTTCATGAAGAGCAGTGACCAACCAAATCAGTTTCAGTCCATCCAGACAAATCAAAGGCTGACAGGCAAGCATTTTATCATTCCCAAGCATTTATCAATTTATAAATCAAGTAAAATGTAGCGTGGATTTTTCATTCTCCCCACTCCCATGATAGCCAGAAACATTTTAGCAGTGACGTTCTTACTGACTTTAAAAAAGTGGGGGCTTTAAAATAAAGAAAATAGTCTGCATTCCAAAAAAAATTGTACTGACAAGGCAATTGACTGTCAATTGTCTGACCCAGCACAATGTTTCCATGCACCTCTAAACAGGCCTGCACTGAACTTAGAAGCAAATTTCTATAATCAATATGAAAATCAGACCCAGAACCCCACTTTAAAACTGTTTCATTGAACTATAAAAGTCACATAGGAGCAATTAACAAACAGAATTGTCACAGCCCATGTGTGCTTTATTTCCCTTATTCTAAGTCACATTTGGGGGCATTGTTTAGTTTTTTCTGTTTTTTCATCACCTTTTGAAGGCTTTTTAGCTACTCGACCACAGTGATGATTGATGATGGAGGCCACCACTTATAGTGGCCAGATAATGATGAATGGTTTTGGTAAAAGGAAGAGCACAGTATAGATGTAAAAACAAAA
>VWZT01015218.1:636623-675603 GCA_013397055.1 Pachycephala philippinensis
AAAGGAACAAATAGAGTGTAGAATTAAAATGTTTATAATTAAATGTGAGTTGTTGTTGGTTTTGGTTGGGGGTTTTCTTTGTAGTAGTAGTAGTAGAACAAAAATCACTATTGCT
Source organism: Pachycephala philippinensis (assembly GCA_013397055.1). NCBI lineage: Eukaryota > Metazoa > Chordata > Aves > Passeriformes > Pachycephala > Pachycephala philippinensis. Next base: position 636,739 of record VWZT01015218.1, read on the forward strand.
ATAGCTCCTTCAGATGTGTATAAAGCATTTTCCTAAATGGAATATTCAGTATTTATTTAAGCACACTCACAAGACCTAATCTCAGTACAAAGCAGTTTAGAACTTTCAAAGTGCTGTATACCAATGGAAGATAGGGACTGTTTTTCTCCAGATATTCCTGAGCTGAAATTATCAAAAATACTTCAGTCTATACGTAATTAAGCAGATGAATAAATCTCATTGAAGTCAAAAAGCTACTGATGTGATTTAAGAAGATACAAAGTTAAATTCTATTTGGAGCTTAGATCCAAAAGCTTAACTCCATCCCCATACAGCAGTACATTTAGGCAAGTTTAGACACTTGCTTAAATCAATAGGATTAGATGTTTGCTTGAAGTTGCCCATGAATTTAAATGCCACTCTAAGTAGGAAAGCACTTATGTAATGGATTAGCTCCGGATGAAATTTTGTAATTATTATTTAGGAATGTTTTTAAGGACCTGAAATACATTCATTTTCCCATTAATTTTTAAATCATCTTCTAGTAAAAAAGAAACATTTTCAGTTTTAACTTTTTGTCCCATTACCTTACCCTTCTCCACCTTATTTCCACTACAGAAATCAAAAATTGGCAAAAAAGGGAGTTCTTTTTTCATACAGAGGGGGAGGGGAACATCAAGTTTTAATTTTTTGATTAAAAAAAATACTAGAAAATTTCAAATTAAGCAAGTCTGTGCAAAACCAATTCATTGATGTCATTCATACTTTTCTAACTGGGTCAGTTGAATGCAAGATTTGTAGAAGGTTTTCACTGAAGTGTACAAAGAGCTTTGAGGTCTTTTTTTTCCTGACATGAATATCTGCAACTTCATACCAATTTACCAGTTTTTTTCACAGGCTCACGATGAACAGGTACTCACAATCCAAGAGCAAGAGAAGAAACAAGCCAGCATTTGTATTAAGAAACATTTTTATTAACAAAACAGTAAATTCCACTTGCTTAGCATTTCCAATAATGAATAAATTGGCCTTGCAACAAATAAAAAAATTGTAAATATCTATCACAGAAAGCACTATAAGGTTAGGGGCATTGGGCCTCTCTTTGATGTCTTAGGGTTGAAAGTTTCACACGTTATTTAGTGTTTTGTTAAAAAAAGGCAACACAATACAGTCATAGAAATGAAGCCATCTCAGTCAAACAAATTAGGTTATAATAGAGAAAGGATCCAATTTTATGTTAGGTAGTTGGTTTATGTCTGTTTGTTTGTTGTTGCTGCTGTTTTTAAACAAAAAGGAATTTTAAATCCACTTGCTGGCATTTCTGATACATCCATAATTGTTTTGTTTTTTTTTTTTGTTAAATTATGAAATTAAAGAGGAAAAAGGAGAACCTTCAGAAACAGTGTTAAAATGGTGTTTGCTTGTTTTAATAGTAGCAGATCTTTTTTTTTTTTTTTTCCTTGATGTATGGATTTAGTTAAAGATTGATCTACCAAACTGCCTGGAAGTTGGCCTGACAATGCTATTTCATTAATGCAATCAATACCAAGCAGAAAAGACCATTTCATCTCGCCCAAATCATATTCTGTCATGTCCAGTCTCCTGTCAACAGATTATTCTTGTTCTTCTCTGTATCTTCAAGCACTGAAATCTGAACACCACCTGGCTTTCAACTTCTTTCCCCCCTCCAGCTGAAGTCTCTTGCTTCCAGCAACGACCTCCAGTAACACTCGCCCCTGCCATTCCCTGAGTACAGCTGTCTTGTAAAGGTGGGAGAAATTATGAGTGCCACAGGTGAACAACAATCTAAGAAATGAACATCAGATGGATTTTGTGGTTTGGTGTTTTTTTTTTTCCATTTTTGCCTCAATGCTAATGAAAATAAAAAGCCGTTTCACAAATGCAACATGACACACCTTGATGTGGTTGGCAAACTTCAAGAGAGGTGTCTTCATGTCAGCTACATGTATTTTTAAAGTGCTCTGACTCCCAGATAGATAGCTGTACCAGTTCCCAACTTTTTTCATCAGCTACAGTGAGTAACACACAACAAAATGTTTTGTGTCTGCTGTTTAAAGCTAATTTTAAATTCCTCCTTCCTGTCTGTAAAGTGTGAATATCTATATCCCTCCCAGGAGGCCTTCTGATGATTTGGTTGATTTCTATTGAACTACCCTCTTTCTGTCTAATGTATTCCCTTTGAACTTCTGTGTAAATAAAATGTTATGCTATGATTTATTGCTGTGAAACTAATGAAATATTACTAGAAAAAAATTCCAAACTTAACGTGTAAATTACAGCATTACATTTCATGTGTTTAACTAAAATGCACTAATGTTTTATATATGCAAGATGAGCTGTGTCACTTTAAAACATAATGAACTTATATCTGTCTGGTTATGATGTCTTGCAATACTACACAATCAACTTAGCTAAAAATACTTTTTCATATGTCAAAATGCCCACCATTGAAAAATACTATCGTGCACCTCAAGAGTATTTCCTTTTTGGAGAAAGGGATAAATTCTGCAATAGAATCAGCCTGGATAATTACAATGGGTATTTTTAGATCTTTTACTACCCAGTGCTGTAGTAGCTGTTGTTCATATAACTGAATGCCAGATAAACACTATATGATACTTCCTAAGATTCTCAAGAAACTCATCATTCTCGTAATTTCTAAGAACAAGGTTTCTGTAAGGCAAACCATGCTCTCCAATAGTGAAGCTTTGACTGGAAGCCAAAGGCCAGTTTAATTCACTAAATATTTAGCTAATTAATGAATGTATATTTCTAGGAAAATTGGCCATTCTGATCAACTTCATTGATGCATATCAGGAGCAAGAGATGGGGATAGGAGGGAGAAGACAAATTACAGTAGAGATATATTTTTGCTTTCTAGTCCACTTCTTTCATACAAACTACTGAAACTTAATTGCAACATAATAGAGCTGTACAGGTAAGAAAAAAATTAGCTGACTCTTATATACATTCATACACATCCCCCTTAGTATAACCACTACACTGTAAATTAAAAAGAAAAAAAAAAAAAGGGGAAAAAGTCTGGGACAATTTATAATGGCTGCAAAAAAACTGAAGTATGTCTGTTGCTCCAGATGTCATAAAACTCTCTATACCTAGCAACACTTATAACATTGAGTTTACCAAAAATGGCTGAAGAGCAGATATAGTTTGCATTTTCTATACAACAGGCTATAAAACATCACTTATCACAGTCCAGAAAGCACATATAGATGTGTTTTTATATAAACATATGTAATAACATATTAAGCGTGCATGAAAATTTCCCAATGATTGCATCTATGCCCTCTTGTTTTTCTTTTTTTTTTCTTTTCTTTTTTTTTTTTTTATTTTTTTTGTGGAAATGTGCCTTATATTCCAGATTTTTGTTTTTGTTTTTGAAAATAAGGCCTCCGTACTATTTTCCTCACAACCAGAAAGGGGCTTTTTGAAAGTATTTCTACATAAGTCTTCAGAAAAGCCAGCACTTTGTTTCAAAATGCAAGTTTCCAATCACTGCTTCACTGCACCAGACGGCAAACTCTTTATGTTTGCTTGTTGAGTCACCATATTTAATGACAGTCTTCTCTGACAATAAGACTAACTTACTTCTCAAGAAAGCGCTAGCACTTTGGCTAAATCCAGAATCATAGGTAGCTTCTTTTTTCTTTTTTTTTTTTTCCTGTTTTGTTTTTTTTTAATTTGTATATTTTTTTCATATTGTGCCTTGATGTTGTAGTAATACTCCTTGCTTTATGAATGCGTGGTGTCATCATTGTCTTTCAGAAACGTTCCAGCAACATAAAGACAGGCAGAGTAAATGAAAACACTGTGGATGTTAGGGAATTTATCAGCTCCTGTTTCTGAAAAACAAGAGCATGAAATGCTTGTTTTTAAAAACAGTCTTTCCTTTCTGATTGCATTCCCTGTCTTTTCTGTTTGTTTGTTTTTGAATGTGCTTCATAAAAAGTAAAGTAAATAAGTTTGTATTATGTCTCAGATAAAATGAAGACTATTTCTATACAAGCGTTCTTTTAGATGTTGAGATCAGACATAGTACTCCTTATCCTTATTTTTCTTGTTTTTGTTGGAACTTTTAGCGCTGTTGGGCTGTTTCTCCTTGATCACAGCCCCATTGGATTGTGCTGAGTTACTGATGTAGTTTCGACTCTCATCCACATGGTAGGATCCTTCGTCTCGATTCCTGTACTTGTACATGGCATACAGGAGGATGAGGATGCACAGCGCCGCCGCCGCCACGATCCCAACCACCATGCCCGTCGTGCTGCTGGATTCACGGATCACCTCGGACGAGCCGGGGTACTCCCTTCCTCCTCCTGCCCTGGTAGGGTTTGCTGTGGGTAGATAATGAAAGAAGGGAGAGGTTATCATTGGGCTGGCACATCGAGGAGTCACTCGTGTCTGCTGCTACAGTCATGCGTCCTTCCAGCTGCACCCACTGGGCCAGGACAGCCTAGCCATGTACCCCCCTCTACCAGTCCCAAACCAGCTAGGGTTGCAGCCCATTCCTTTTTCAGGCTTTTAAACTAGGAAAAGGACAGCAAGGAGCATCTCATTCTAGCCTTCAAAAGCGTAATTTGTCCCAATGTGTTATTAAGCAAATAATGCCTAAATAATCTGAAATAACAAGTGTGCCACAATTTAAATGCAGGGACATGAGCATCTCAGAGGAAAGGATTTTCCTCTCTCTCTCTCTCTCTCTCTCTCTCTCCTCCTCTTCCTCTCCTTCTGCAAGGAACAAAAAGTGACACTATACTATTTATTGAGAAGGCAGTGATGATAAGACAGAATGGAGAAAAAAAAAGAAAATGGCTGGTAGCAGCCAACAAATTCACTACAAATAAGGCATCCTCAGCTCTCCTGTACACTTCCCTCAGCAAGCTACTCAGTTTGTCCTTTCCTTCTAGTATTTTCTTTTCTATTTTAAAATCAATTATATTTACTCTTAGTTCTTTTAGAGAGCTATCCAACCCTACCTCCTCTTTTCGAATTCAGAGTCCTCCTTGAATACGGCTACACTTTAGAGCACTTTTTGACACAACTTCTCCCATTCCCTCTTTTCATCGATGCCATTATCAGATGTTCCTTCAAGGATTGCTTTATGCCCCAAGAAAACCTCCCAAATTGCACAGAGCAAGGACTCAGCCTCCTAAGAACCCACCTCTGGTCTTTTCAGTTGTGATATGAATAGAACTGACCTATGTCTTCACACTGTAAAATCTTCTTGATAGGAACTATTGTGCTGTCTGGCACATTTTGTCCCCTCGCACAACCATGAGGAATGAAACCCTAATTCCAGGAGGAATTTCTAGGTTAAATGCTCACACCACACACAATGCTTTTACGTTTTCCATGATCTGCTTTCTTCGTTGAATTTTGTGGCAGAAAGGGAGGCAGATCTTTGTCTAGAATCACTTTAAGTGGTGATAGCTGAGATGGATCTTCTCTAACTTAACGAGTGTCATGGACAAAAATGAAGTGATCTGGGTTTATGCAGTATTCCTATGATTATACCAATCTTTCCAAACTTCTGACAGGCTGTGTATCCTCAGCACTGCCAGCCTTGGCTGAGCCCAGTAGAGCCAGGCTGGCTTACAGAAACTGCATTTTAAATCATTATGCATGGCTAAGAATTCAGTCAGTAAACTATAGATGCTAACTAACTATTAAACACTAGTTTTACAATATATTCATAATGCTAACTTTATCAGGCCTTGCCTACAGGTAGCATTTTACTGGTGTGTGTTAGAGAAGTGTCTTGCTCAAAGTCCACAAAAGCACACTATAGTCAACTTTTTTTTGCACTGTAAAGGCATAATAGGAAGATGATGATTTTAAGGATGCTACATTGCAGGTAATGCCAGCCAAACTATCAATGCTGGTCAAAGAATTGCAACAAGTTTGGACAAATAGAATTGAAAGCAGCCACCAGCTACAGACATCTACAATTGGCCTGTGAATAATAAAACATAGCAAAAAGGCCACAACCCCCCAAAAGAATAAGTTCCTTCTCCACCTTGGTATTACTCATTATTTATTTATTGGTGATTTGTGTTCTTACTGCTGAAACACTAGTTCCTGGAAGTTATTTCAAACAGATTTAAAGAAGCTGACATTTTGTTTGGCTGAAAGAACAGAGACAAAACCGTAAGATTCAAAAAAACCCATATCAAACAGTATTTTAACTTTTTTTATCCTTCTGAAAATTCTTAGTTGTTATGAGTCGGTGCAATTGGTATTTTCCACGGCTACAGAAGAGATCTTGAAGTTTCACTTCAGAAGGTTTTAAGATTTTTTTTGTCTTTTCAGGGTAGATGCCAGCCTCCTGAGAAAGGTACCCTGTTCCAAAGTAGTCAGTGACTGGTTTAGTTCCTGTTTGTTCATTGTAGCTATTGTAGAAAATGGAAATTCTTTTACACCTTGGGTGTCATTTACTGTTTTACAAGAGACAATGTATTGTGTGCAGAACAAAGACTGAGTATTTCCATAGTGAATGAAAATGAGACAAAGTCTTATCTTGCTGTATGTGATTTCAGGAAATTAATTTCTGTCTGAGAAATAATAGACACCCCTGAATACACTGTCAATACCTGATGGATTAACAGCTGCTCTTTCTCTTTAAGATACATACATTTGGGCCAAATACTGTCAACTAACTTTACAATTAATGTCTACTAAATGACACTTAACAGCCTGCTCAGAGGAAAACATTCTAATATTGCAACCTAAAAAAAAACGTTTAAGGTATATTTTTCAATGTTACCTAAATTCCTGCCTCTCACCTGATGGCTTCCTTTTATTTTAAGAATATTTTCACAATTATCTCATTTAACCCATCTGTCTGAGAAATATTCATCCACTACATTAATGTTATTTAAACTTATAACATTTCAAAGCATCTGTTGTTGCATTTGTTTGGACTTCTGGAAAAGGAGCAGTTCAGCAAGGAAAAGTACTTCTTGCTATTTTTGTTCCATTAACATTAAAATATGCTTTTAACCTAGCAGGGCCTCTCCAGACAAATGAAGGAGGAGGAAATAGGAAAGTTTTACGAAGTGTATAGGTTTGTCTGTGAGCACTTTAGATAGGAACAGCAAATGGAGTACACACCAAAGCAAGAGCTCTATTCTGAGACAGGGAGGAAAGGGCCACTGGAAAAAAGCCAGCCTTTATTTCTTCTGAAATCTGTATAAATAAATAAATCCACATCCATAACATTGCTGAAACAGCTGCCTTCTATTTAAGCAGTACCTTTGTTTAACTAAGACTGGAGTCAATTCCAAGGGGAATTTACCTGGATTTTTTTCCCTGCAAGACAGGAACTATTGCAAGGGATGGCAGATGATCTCGGTGGACAGCAAATGAAAATTATAAGTTTACAGAAATCATGATCTTTGTCTCCCAACTCTTTGGGAAAACTGGATGCAGTTTTCTTCACCTTGGTAGCTGGACCAGGCAGAGTCATTGGCTCCTGGCACAGCAGCAGAGGTGTGTCTGCAGGTAACCTAGTCTGCTACTCAGCTGCAGTCACTGTTAGTGTCTGCAGCATAAAAAAGATACCAGCTTCATCCTTGACATCTTACTGTAAATGAGAACTGAAATATCTTATTCGAGTATGTTAAGATTAAATGTCATAAAACATTACTCTGATTTATAAGAGTAAAAAGTGGTCTCAAAAACATACCCCAAAGCCAAACCCTGAAACTATCTATTTATTAAAACAATAAATTGAGGTTGGTCTGATTAGGAACAAGACAAAATCATAAAGGCACAAAATATGCTCACACCTTGCCATAACAACGAGACTAAATGAATGTCATCTTGTGGTGCAAAGATTCCTTTTTAAAACAATTTCTCTGATGCACAGCTCTTCCCCTCAGCACTCAACCAGCATTTTTGCATTGCCTCAAAGACCAGCATAGAAGAGACTGATTTCTAAAAGCCTATTCTACCACTTATGAAAAACTTTGCATGAAATAATAGCAATTGAGCACAGTTTTACATTGCGTAATAATGGATTAGAAAGTTATTATTCTTGACTGTATTTCTAAGTGGTTTAAAATTTAGAGGGAAAAAAAGTCTAACTATTTTCAGTGCCCAGTTTTCATTAATGCTGTGAAAAGAAAATTGGAATTGCAGGTTCCCATGGTGTTTGTGAATTGAAATTAGCAGACTGAAAAACAAAACAAAAAAATATATGACAAAAGGAGCCCAAACCTGTTTTCTTTACATTTATGCCTTCCCACAAACTGTGAATAGGAAATTACTCACAAGATAGAAATGTTTAACTACTGCATTTGCAATGAGGCATGAAGGCAATTATTTACGGGACACATATTAATTTTCACTCTGTGTGCTATCATTGTAGACCTGTTTGTGGTCAATTTACTGCAGCATTGTTGGATTCTGGTGAACTGGTTTCTGAGCTCACTGCAATTTCAGCACCTCTTTACAACAAATACCTCGGAAAAACAAACCCCAGCTCTTCCTGTGCAGAACAGGTGGGGTAGATGCAGCCCAGCTTCAAAATCAGTATGAAGGTCTGCTGTAAACTTGTGTGTAAAGGAAAATTTTTAAGGTATCTGTTCTACTCTTTGGTGTGCAAACCCAGGATATAATGCATTAAAATACCTCTAAAGTGACATCAACTAACTTAGCTTGTTATAAAAATAGGCTAGCAGTGGAACAGCATCCACAGCTAAAAAGGTTGCTTTGCTAAGAAGCTAAACATTCTCTCTGCACTGAATAGAGTGCTTATTTCCAAGTGTAATGATTTGTCATGTATCGACTTCAAATCATTTACAAATCCTACCAACTCCTTAGGACTGCAGGTTTTGCAAGTAACTTCTTTTTCCCCTGTGGCTGAGAGGTGGAAGGTTGTTTTCTCAACCTTTTAAAATGTCATCGTAAGTCTAAAGGGAGATAGGTTAGCTGGTTGTACAGTGCCAATTGATGGAGCATACCAAATCAATGGGGTTTATGAGTTACTATGTTTTGCAGAGCTGAGGGGAGTATTTCACAGTTTTTTAAGAAGCTTTTGTGAGAATATTTTCCACAGAACTGAATTTAATTTCAGCCAAAATGGAAAATGTAGACCGCTTTATCCCTGTGGTCTTACCTTTTTTCTTAGTATTTTCCTGGTTTTGCACATGTTCTGAGAAATCTTTGGTTACTTGGTACTTTGTTTCAGAAGTTTTAACTGACTAGCAGAGTCAGTGGTTAGTCCACATTTTAAATTGAAATATTCCTATGTGGGGAAAAAAAATGCTTTTGCAAATAAGATAAGGAAGACAAACCAGAAATATTACACTACTGACAGCATGTTTCCAAGTTGCTGTAATTGTGGGCAACCAGTTCAGACAGCTAAACTGGGATCATTTGCTCGGTGAGTTGCCTGCAGCTCTTGCTCCCTGAAGACTCAGAGGAGCACCAGTGTTAAAGCAAGAAAAGATCAGGGGCACTGGAAACATAAATTTTTGGTGGCAGCTAACTGTAAGATTGGCTTCATTGGACCAAAACTTACAGAGCTAGCAACAGTGACATTTGGGCTCCACTGACTTTAGGAAAAGTTTTGCTGTGAGCTTTGCCAGATCAAGGTTTCACTGCTTGCTATTTTTAGCACTGTCGTCTCATTAAAGAAAAAGGCAAAAAATTCCAAATCTCCTTATCTAGGAACCAGTTTTCAGCAGGAGAATACCAAAATGTAGTTGTAAAGCGTGAGGAATCTGCCGGCTTGGCCTGCAGAGCGTGGAATGATTCTTGCTTATGAAATGAGCTGGAGGTGCAGACACCCACATTCATCTCACAACTGTGGGTGATTCCCTGATTTTCCTCCTTCACTGAGCAGCTACTACATGAAGAGATAAATGTCTACGCCACAAACATTATATATATATGGCTTGAATGTTGGAGCTGAAAGCACACCGCATTCAATTTGTTCCAAATACTGTCATCAAGTCAGACCCATTACTGACAAAGTTGATAATATGCCTGGGAAAAGAAGGGGCCAGGCTTTCAAGACATCCAGAATATACATGCGCACACACTGGGAATGCAGCTGCTATAAATACTGAACTACACCCACTACCCAAAGGCTCAGATTCAACATGCAGATACAGCTACACTTGCTCAGCCTGAATCCTATTACTGCCTAAACCTTATATGCTTCTCTGAGAGTGGGAAGAGAAAGACAAATGGAATTACGAATGGATATAAGTTATTTTAATATTAATTGTTGTTCTTTTTCTCCTGATAAAATCATTAAAATTAATAAGACCGCCTTGTTTTTCTTTGCTTCTCTCGTCACAGTCTATAAAACAATTCTGGTGTCTCTGATGTTAGCACAAGGGAAAAAAGTTTGAGATATCTATAAAGCTTTGTTTCATTTCAAAATATAATTCTTGTGTTCTCACTTCTTTCATCTTTCATTCGTCCCTTTTCTGAAACTTTTTAAAGGGTACATTCACAACATATGATGTATTCTAGATCTGAATCTACTATTTAAGCCAGTTCACATTTAAACCATCAAAGTCCCAGATCTAGACCATAGCCCTTAACCTCAGGAGAAGTGCTGGTTTTGAAACCCATATAGAATAGCGTGTCAACACAGCAGAACAAGGTTTCATTCAGTTCTTTATATAGTCAGAAGGAAATAGCCTAAGGTTAGACTATTTCAGGTACATGCATCCTCATTATAGGTTACTTTTGCCTTGAATTTTTCCTGCTTCCATTTATGAGCAATATCCTTGGAGAATACCTAGTTCTCAAACTTGTTAGCATTCGCCCGCCACTTTGCAGGCTGTCAAATTACACTGCTCACACACTACAATACCTCAGTGCTTCTGCACAGGTTTAAATTAGCTGTGAGCAAGTGGTTGGAAATTAGTAACAGCACCTTGGTACCAGGCGTGCAAGAGCTGATGGAGGTTCACACTGGGCTGGCTGCTGGAAAACACCAGCAAGAAGTTTACAATTTGTTCGTTTCCCTTGTCTGGCAGAGGGGTCAGCAAACCAGTTCACTGCCAGCAGTCTGCTAGCATGGTTACTGGTTTGAGAAGCTGCTGCTGGCATGCACCAACTACTCTAGAACACTTTTAATATTAATTGTATTTATCAGGTGGTGGAAATTTCCTATGGAATTTGAAAGACCTGATTTAACATCTCATTGCTCAAATTTGGTCTGAGAAAGCCTTGGCATAGAAATTGAGCAATACAATGCTAATTCAGGCCAGTATTTTGGCTATAAACCTTCTCCTACCTTTGCAAATTATTGTCTTTCTTCTTCTACCTTTTTCATCAAAACAAGGATGAAAAATAGTCCTGAGAAAAAGTGGGTGGTTTTTTTCGCAAAAAGGAGAAATTCAATGCATATGCATTACAAAGCTACAAGAAACAGTTTCAGTATAGTGTCCAAAATACAGTATGCAAGAAAATATATGCACTAGATGTAGCAAATCAAGCCAGAATGAAGTGTAGCTCAAGGAAAACAATGAGGTTGCATCAATCAAGGCACCAGTAGCACATAGCCTAATTTCAAACAAACTAGAACTCATTTATTTATTCAACAGTCTACGTGCAGTCTTGATCCTAAATTTAAGCTTGATTTAAAGGACCAGTTTTCAGGATTATACACTTTAATTTAGGATTTTCAAGCAGATTGACATGAAAATTAATGGAACTTGCTCCAAATTCAATCATCTCTCTACTTCATCCTTGCGTAAGTAAATCCTCTACCTTTCCAAAATTCCTTATTGAATCAGAAAAAAGAGTCTCAGTCAAGGCAGTAAATTACTTGCCTGTTTCTGAAAACCTCAGTTTTGCAATTACTAACTTATTTTCCACATTTTTCACCCAATGTCAGAGTGTGAAGTTCACCTGTGGAAAACCTTTTTGAGAGTCCACATAATCTATATTTGGCCTTATTTCATTGTTTTCAGTAAATATACTGTGTTTTACAGCCTGTTTTTCAGTTCAGTGAATCTTTGGTTCCAGATTAAAAAGATCTACACCTCTTTTGAAAATGGTGGAAACTTCTCATAGTGAAGGCTGTCAAAAAACACACATCTGTATTTCTGTGGCTAACAACTAAGAATCACAAAAGATTTAGAACTGCCTAGAACCTATTTTCATGTACTAATGATATATGCACGGCCACTGGAGCTTTATGTGTTTTATTACTGAAAACCTTGAATACCAGGCTTGAAAACCATGTCTGCTTTATTGAAGAGCGCAGAGACGTAGATCTAATTTCATTTTTTTGGTTTTTGACAAAGCCACTGCACTCACAGACAATTAATTTTTAAGGTCTGTGTAATACCTTATGTGTAAGACAGTTCTTACTTTGGGAATATCAAAAAGGTCAAGCAACCACAAGCAACAGTTTTTCCTGCAAATTTTTCTAGGGAAAATCAGGAAGGTAAGCCCTGAATTAACTTGAATTAAAGGACATGATATTTCTGGACATTTCACTGAAATGTCTAGGGAATGCTCTAGCACTGAAAAATCTAGGGAATTCCTCTGAAGTCAGTGGATTTGTGAATGAGTGATGTGGAGGGCCTAGTTTACTTCTTTACATGCATACCCCAGTCCCGGTACTGCAGCAGCATCTTGTGCTTTGGCTTTGCCTGTAAATACCTTCAGAACTGACTCACTAGCTGTCTTTTACATCTTTAAAAGAAAGAAAAATAACAGACCCCTCTTTCTTCAGCCACTCCTTCAGGCACATTGAGTAATGTGCCCATTTTCCTTGAATTATTGTTCATAAAATGAGTACATTTCTTGAAACTACTCGAAACATTACCACCTGGTTTTGTCTGTGCTGTGGAGGTGTCTGACTCTAAACCACTGAACATGTAACAGCAGGACTAACAACTGCCACTTAATAAATTTCTCTGCCTTTTCATGTTTTCTGTGTGTGTCTGAAGCATGAAATAAAGCTTTAGGTGCTTCCACACAAATAATAATCCCAGTATTTGCACTGTGAATGTTTGCTAGCTGGGATTAAACCACAGCAGCCAGACTTATATAATTCTACTGCATGTTATAGAAGTGAGAAGACCCAGCTTTAGCAAGGATTTGTGTGGAATATGAATGCACCCTCAAAGTTCACACCCAAGGAAGACCGTTCATCATTTACGCGCCAGCGGAGAAGGTCTTGTGCAAGTTAACAGAGAGCTTTGTGTGATTTACTGTGTTCTGATGTCACTATTTCTTACCAGCCACAGAGCACAGTGCTAGTATTGCACTGCTAGAAAACCATTGCGGGCAGGAAAAAAGCCAGCTCCCTAGTATCCATCTATATTCTTCCTTCTGATGCTGGGAATGTATGAAAATCCTAGGCTAGAAACCTACAGTTCTACTCAGTATTCCCAAGTTTCGATGGCATGGCTGGCAAACAGTAGAGATCGGCATTGGCACAACGGATCAATCATAACTTTTAAGCTCATTTTTTTAGATAATTTAGGAAAAAAAATCTTTTTGATCACATTCAAATCAGAAATGTCATATTTGTAATTCACTGTGACAAGCACTAGGACCTCAGCCTATTGTGACCTCTAGTTCAGTTCACAATAAAATAATTTGGAAAAATGCTGTGTTTACTTTCTGTTCCTCAGGAGAAGGCTTTATGATTTATAACAAAAACTTAAATAAGCTTAACAAGTATTTTAACTTCAATTGAAGGAAGATTAATCTATATCTTAATCCCCTCAGTTCTTTTATGCATAGCCATGGTAAGTGCTAACATTTGGAAAGTTTGTAAATAAAGCCTAATTTTCACCCTGCAGTAGGTTATACAGAGATGTCTATGTGTATTGCAGCTAAACATTTAAAAAGTCTGATTCAAGACAACCCAGTGATCTTTCTGGTACTGGAAATGCATATAGAACTACAGGATAATTGGACTGAGGCACAAATATTCCCTTTATGTCTTGAGCCATAATGAACACAGTAGCCCTATGAACTAACGGTAATTTTATTTTTCTTTGTTTCAGCTTCTTGCACAATGAATTCCATGAAGAGCATTAAATAGGGCACTTGCAGTGATGTATAAATTATAGGAGTCACTTCACCTCCTACTGCAATGTTATCTTGCTGCCAGATGCGCCAGGAATACAGTGCAGTAATTCGTGACAGGAAAAGAAAGCAAAACTTCTAGTAATGAGCATAAAACACTCACAATCCGTATTTCACAGCTCTGCCTGTTAGAAAAACAGGTATCAATGCTGGGACCAAACCTAAACCATCACAAGATGGCTGAGAACATAGGGTTCTGAGCCATCTCATCTATCCAACACGTGTTGTCACAGAGAAGAGGACATAGACGTGTAGGAAGCAGTCTGCATGCAAAGCCCCACACTGTTCTGCTCACAGGACAAAGCCTTCCCCAAAGCCGTGACCGATCTGTAAGAGTCATCTTCAGCAGTGGCTTGTCCACTCTCTAGCCTAAACTGGTGCTTTGGAGATTTCTGGCTGTCAGTAGTTGTTTTCTGCAATGCAATGAGCCTGACCAACACATAGGAAAAATTAAAAACATGCTCAAAGATCAGTCCAGAAGCACCTATCCTAGTAATCATTCTTATTTAATAATATAGGAAAACAAATTATTCCATTTATCCCTCTGAATTAAGAATTAGGGCTAAGAAAGGTAACCAGTGCTACCATCTGTCATACATGACTGAACTCTGTCCTGACTATTATTCTTTTTACCTACAGAATGGTAAGGGACAAAAACCGATACCAATCAAAACACTGTCCTGGAAATTGGAAGCCAAAAACTGCCAGACAAATCAAGAGATGATGAAGTATTTTCTTTGGTTGCAACATGTGGAGTTCCACTGGCTGAAAGACACTTGTTTGAATCTGAAGAAAAACCCCTCTTTTACTTTGAAGGTTATCTTCTGCTAAAATTTCCAAGACCAGTGAATATTCTGGCTTTAAGACCACAAAAACCTCTACTTAGCCCATTTCTGCTGGAGCTGTCAGGAGAAGTTTTCAACCTAATTGTGAGCTTAAACCTCTGTTGAGTCCCAAATGGGAAAAAGATTTAACCATCATTTGCAGAAAAAGAACTGTTTGTGTGTTTGTCTGAAACTGTAAGACTTTTTTTCCTGGTTGAGATTTCCCTGCCATTAAACTCAGTGATTTCACTTCATTTGACCCAGCTCAGACCTCTCTGCCTTTTGGAACATTTCAATAGCTACAGAAGTGGTTAGATAATAACTAACAAATAAAATACCAGCCCAGAGTAACCGGAACAAATAAGCTGTGTAGCACAAATGCTCACTGAAACTCAGCAGAAATCAAAACTCTCTACAGAGCTCAGCAACGGCTGGAACAACAGTCCTGATGTGCAGAATAGCAATTTGTCCACCTGCAGTTTTATAACTCCTCGTGTAAAATCAGTAAATTGTCCCAACCTATTTTTTGGATAGGTTACCACTAAAAGGTTTTGTAACTTGTCTACAAAATGAAAAGGTTTTATTATTTCCTCCATGACACGAAGTTGAGGACATACAATTTTTTTTTTTAGTTATTATTATCATTCTCAATCTTCATGTTGTTATTGGTATTTAGGAGAAGGTGTAGAAACTGTGAATGCAATACTTGTTGCCATACTACACGAAACATAATGCAAAAAAAAATATGTTGACTAAGTTTTGGATGCTAATAAATTTGTTATGACTTCATCCAATTATGGCACATTTAGCAGTTTGTATACCACAATGAAATCTGCAATTATAATTTTTGTAACTTTATGTTCCAGACAAGATGATGGGATTGCTGCTCAGCAGCTCCTAATCGGGTTTACGTTTTTATGTCCCATATGAAATTTGCGGCAAATTGCATCTTTCCATTTATTATTTAGCAGACAGGTGCACAGAAAGCAAAGCTGGTGGTGGCAGAGTGGGACTTGTTAGCCACTACAAACTGCAACATATTTGTACTAGGAAAAAAGCCCTATTTTACGCAGAAATCTCACTAATTAGCAAAATCTGGATAAGCAGTATTTTCTCTGAGATATAGGCGTACCATATTCAAACTGTTTGTTGAATAGGCTCTCATTTGGAGCTGAGAACTTCGGTTAGAAATAGGCATATTATGGGCAATCATCACGGAAATATTGAGTTATAGCTCTGTTAATAAAACTGCAGGGGCTTTGGCCATCCCTTGATTGAAATTTTGGTAGAAAAGTGTTGACCACAGAGCTCTGAGGGCATAACCTCTTGCCATGAGGTGGATTCCTTTGCTGAGTAACCATCAGGATCCCAGAGAACAGCCTCTGAAGTGAAAACTTCAGCGTAAAATTGCCCTAACCATCACATATTCAGCCTCCTAGAATTACTTGTTAGGATACATAAGTTTCACCACCATTAGTGAGGACGTTGAGGAGTAGCTGTGGAAAAGCAGCTTTGGTTTGTGAAAAGGGTTAAGGGGAAAAAGCTGAACTGAACCATGGGGATAATTTAAACGGAGGGACATATCCTTTTGTGTCTCCTATCCCATTAAGTCTCTCACTGCCACCAACATTGTGCTTCTTAAATTCCAGCCTACTCTTAGGAGTAGCCCAAATCCACGTGGAGACTGCAGTGTTATGGAAATTGAGCAGTGCCTACCCGACTATTCATGGAGAAAGGTTATTCGTAACACCAAGTGACTAAGACTAAAACACCTCACAGAGAGACTGATACACCAGAAGTTACAACTTCAGTAACCCCTTTGGTTCAGGCAGTTTCAAGTATGATAAAAGGACAAGGCCGATAAAGGTAAATTAACAGCTTTTAAAAGTTGAGAGTGGGAGGACGAGCGACATTTTGATGAGAAGAATGACAGATAAAATGATCCAGACAATTGGGATTATGCAGAACATAATTCCTTTACCGATCCACAGTTTTTTAAAAAAATCAGTAGCAGTTGGGATCTGACAAATGAAACAGTAAAACCATTCTCGAATAAACAAAAATGAGAAGTGTAGCTGGGTGATGAATGCTAAGCTAAAACAGGAAAGCTGAACTCCAGGATGTAAAGCTAAAGGCAATTTTTTGCTGAAAGACTAACATTCACATCCCTCTCCTGAACCATAGTTTGGACAGAAACAATAAGCTGTCAGAAACTTTCATTTCACCTCTCCCATTCTTGCACCCACCAGCAAAATTACTCTGCATGGCTCAGGACTACCAAACACTGCAGCCCCAGAGCTGAAACTACCTCAGAGAAGAATTATTCTGAAATTTCATTGGCTTTCAGTGAGCTGTAAGACTGAGAAAATACAAATACAACTTTAATACCAAAGCTGCATACCCAGAGGATTTGGAAAATTATTTAGTGCTACGTAACCAATATACTGCTTTAAAATTACCTTATAAAATAAAAAACCACCCCCCTAAATGTCAATGTATCTACTGAACAGCACTGCCTGAGTTAAGTAAAGCAAGGAAACAAATGGCATGGATGAGCTCTGAGACATATGAGTTACTGCACTCACTCATACTGGACAGGACAGTCTTGCTAAACTCAAGAATTTGTAAATGAGAATGAAGGAGCAGAAAAAAAATATTCGTGAATATCTTGATCATTATGTCTGAGACTTCGGTGAGTAAAACTTCTCCCTGAGAGATACAAAACTGTGTGAGTGTACCTGCTGCTGCTCAGTTTTAACAATCGTTCCATTTCATGAAATTTTGAAAATTGCTCTGAAATCCTTTAATTGGAAAGCGAAAGAAAACAATCCTGACATACTGTCATCAAATCTGTAAATATCTTGGTTCCTGGAAGAGCTTAAGTGCCATCCTGCAGGTCTGCCAGACACTGAGACAAGTCATAAATGTCTCTGCCTTTACTTCAGTTTAAGTAAATAATTCTTGCATGTGGGTATCAAGCTCTGTGACTTAAAAAAAGGAACGATGCATTTGCATATGAAGAAAAATTTCATTTGTCTTAAGGCTATGTAGACGTTTCTCCTGCCCCAGATTTTGGCGTCATACTAAGATGGGTCTTAGTTGCTATTTGCATGAATATATTAGTCTCAAATTAAATTGGTTTGTACTCGAGCTAAATATGTTACTGCACAACAAATAGATCTTAATTTTTTTACTATTAAGTGAAGTAGCAAGTACCAAAGGTTACCAAATTACCTCAGACATATAGCAGTGGGCGTGCTCCCAAACAACATAGAATTCAAGGGAATTCTGAGGAAAATCCTAACGGAAACTGAGATATATCTATGTGGAACCATGAGCTGTTCACTCAGGAAATGTAAAAGCCAACAAAGAAACCAGGAGTAATTCATTGGACTGTGTAGGATTATTTTAAAGGATATGGAGTAACACAGATTTTCAGACTGATAGGAAGTTTGGCAGTCCTTTCACTTCCATGATAAATGCTGAGATTTTTAGAGAAGGTATGTAGCATTTAACTAAACATAATTGAGTATAATTGAACCTTCTGGAACAGGTTGGCCACAGAAGTCGTGGATGTTCCAAACCCTGAAGTATCCGAGGCCAGGTTGGATGGGGCTTTGAGCACCCAGGTCTATTGGAAGGTGTCCCTGCCCATGGCAGGGGGTTGCAACTAGATATAATTAAAGGTCTCTTCCAACCCAACCAGATAAGAATTATTTCCAAATCTCCACTATTCAGTGGAGTAGGAAAGACACGGCCAAAACACTACCAAGTTTTTGTTCCATGGAAAAGAACAAAATGTCAAAATATTTTGTTTCTGATTACAGCTAAAACTTACACTCTGAATAGGCTTGGCTTGGAAAAAACCCATAAAACAACTTGAAATTTGAGACTGTTGCATTCTGTTTTTTTCACGTTTTATCTATCTATACAGTATTTCATACCACAATGAGTAACTCAAAATGAGCTCAACTCTACCTTCCAGTGCCTGAAGGCAGCCTATAAGAAATACGGAGGACTTTTTACAAGAACATGTAGTGACAGGACAAGGGGAAATGGATTCAAACTGAAAGACACTAGGTTTAGGTTAGATATTAGGAAAAAATGTTTCCCTGTGAGGGCGGTGAGGCACTGGCACAGGTTGCCCAGAGACATCATGGATGCCCCATCCCTGAAAGTGTTCAGGGCCAAGTTGAATGGAGTTTTGAGCAACCTGATCTAGTGAAATGCGTCCCTGATCATGTCAGGGGGAGTGGAACTAGATGATCTTTAAGCACCCTTCCAACCCAGGCCATTCTATGATTCCATGACATAACATGACATTTTAAATATGATACTTTTATCTTATTTAGGGCAATGCTTAAGGCAGAAACAATAGCAACACCTTCCTGCTAAACGAAGCTGTACTTTCTTTATCACAACAACACAGCTGCAGGGGCCCTAGAATGCCCTTCCTAGTCCATCCTCAGGTCCTCAGCCAAGCTGTAACTTTGCTCAGGTCATGACATGTGCTCCCATCCGATGTTTTGGAGCAAACTCTCCCTCTCTGATAAGGTCTAGAAAGGCCCCAATTCAACCTCTCCTTGTGATGCATGAAAGGACTATCCTGCTGGTTGGGTCTCTGGGGGACTGGAGCATGCAAATATGAAATAAAAGAAAGTAATAAAAAAAGTTGACTAACCTAACCCACCTGAGCTCGGCTCACAGGGATCGATGTCCTCATCATCGCTGGGACATTCAGCCGAGGCCACCAGGATGTCATCTGTAGTCTGCAAAGAAAATAAGAGTCAAATAGATGTACTTGAATTGACTGAACATGTTGTAAGATTCTCACCAGCATGTCTTCTTTTTTTTTTTTTTTGAATTTATGCAAGGCCCAGAGCATTCCAGACTTAAAGTGTAATGGTGCAGTGACACTCTCCAACTCTGTATTAATGGGACTCTGCTTTTCAATTTGCACTTGTCAGGTTTTAGAGCTGTGTTAGATATCCAGTGTGGGCGCTTACACATTTTAATATTTTTTTTGTAATAAGAACGGAAAGTAGAAGGACAGAATATGTATATTGAGGCTGCTGGTCTTCCCTCTTTATCTCCAATATCTCTACTTTGATATTACTGAGAACACTGAGGGCATTAAAAAACAAGTCAAAATAATGAACAGCCTGTAGTGCAGCTGTTAAAACTATTATAAATGTAGTGATGTTTTCTCCACTAAGTGCACTTGCTTTCTCAGATGTAGAGTCAAAAAAAAAAAGGAAAAGATAACAATAATATTCTCACTGAGCTGAAAACTATTTAATGAAAAGAAAGTCAAGGAAAGAAAACAATAATAAATATGCAAATGCTAGAAATTATTATGCTATTTTCTTAAATAAGTGAAAACGTCTTATTTTCTTAAATAAGTGAAGTATTGTGTGAGTGTTATGTTTAGGTCCAAGGGCCAAAATGCATTTGGACAATTTTTTGTATAAAGAAATCAAATAAATCAAGACAAAGGAGACAAACCAGGCGATGTATGGTATAACACACCGTAAATAAAAGAACCAGGGAATTCCTACCTACTGCTTCTTACAGCGCAAGAACAAGGAGATATTCAATGAAACACTGAGGCAGTCAATCAGTCTGAACATGAAAAAAAATGTATCTTTTCAAGCTACCTCTGAGAACAGTCATTTAGAAATGTAATAAGAACGTCTACAGTAATTCAGGGAAATAATAGCAGGGAAATATAAACTGTCATGCACCTGGTCATTTCTCAAGAAATTACTAAAGAGGTTAGGAAGAAGCTTTTCCTACGGGCAAGACATTTCATAACTGTCCATTTCAAGCTTCTGTTCACCTCACCGAAGGAAATACATGCAGAGGATAAAATACTTCATCATATTGAAACAAGAGGCTAAGGACACAGCAGGCAAAACCCATTCTTGGATTCCTGTATGATAAATATGCCAACAATCCATTTCAGTGAATGTGAAGCTTTCCTCCTTTATCTCTCCATGGGTATAGAGGAGGGACATAAAATGCATGAAAGTTTTTCTTCATCAGTTTAAATCTGAAGATGTAAAAATT
Organism: Pachycephala philippinensis; assembly: GCA_013397055.1. Classification (NCBI taxonomy): domain Eukaryota; kingdom Metazoa; phylum Chordata; class Aves; order Passeriformes; genus Pachycephala; species Pachycephala philippinensis. The sequence goes on from VWZT01015218.1 coordinate 657,726, forward strand.
TTATTTCTGTGCAGCAGGGCCAAAGGCTAACCAATGTTGTTTATCATTATTATTCTAACCAGAGTTTTAAAGTGAAGCATATTACAGTAATAGGCTTTATTTTGTCACGCTTCAAGAATATTAATGAATATAAGCTTTCAGCATTTCTCTGAAGTAGGAAAGTGATACAGGAATACATTCATTAATATGTGAGGCATAACAAAGAAAAACCCATAATAACAATAATATATTTTAGACGTAAAAGACTGAGGCATAACAGAATGAAATAACTTGCTGAAGGTAATCAAAAAGGCTATAGACAACAGCTATGTTTGGATGCCATAATCACAAAAATTATCTTTCCTTATAGCTGAGAAAATTTGTAGCTAGAGGAAACAACTGTAAATCTGAAATACTGCCAAAATTAGTTGGCAGATTTGCAAAATTTAAAAAGACCAGAAAAAAGCATTCTAGTTGTCCTTTCTTTCTACCATGGTAGAAAACCAAAATTGGAACAAAAGCCAGCTGCAAACATCCTCTTGAATTTCCAGGGTCCATTTTTTTTTTCCCCAGATGACAACAATTTAAGCTGGAAAACCAGTATCTTAGTGTCTTTGAGGAAGATTACCTTTTTTTTTTTTAATTAAAAAAATAAAGAATATAAAGAATGTAACGAATATAGAGAATACAAAGAAAATAAATAATATAAAGAAAAAATAACCAAGTAACCAACAAAGCCCACCCACAAGAAAATACCTCTCCTGTAAACCCCACAACAATTAAGTATGAAAATATAATATTAAGTACATAAAATATCATGCATCTCCCAAAGACTTTCAATTTGGTCAGTGAAGCCACAGTGTCAAATTCTTCCTTCTACCCACAACACTGGACAAGACTATACTTTTATGACCTGTAGCCAGATTTCTGAAATGTTTACCAATGGATCACTGAGGAACTCTACACGAATACCATTAAACAGAGAGGATCACACACATACACAACAGTCGCAGCAAGAAGTGGTCTCAGACCTCCTGGTCTAACCGGAATTTTGATTAGGGCTGCTTTGGCACATGCACAGATGAGTCACCCTTGTAACTTGAGTGACCAGAGAAGAAATGATCAGATAGATTTATGGGATTACTGCAGTGTCTCTGATTACTCTTGATATAGGACAGCATGGTAAGACTTTAGGTAACTCTACTTTTTTGTACAGTTTGCAGTACATTCAAAACTCTGGTAATTCAAAATTACCAGAAAAATAATACACTTTAAGTATCTTAAAGGCTGAGAGATACTTTGCTGAGTTACTTAGAGTGTCAAAACTGTCTTTATAAAGTGACACTAATTCCAATCTATAGAAAGAGTATTCACACTTCGACAAGAAGAAAGGGTTGTTCTTGAATGATAAAAATGCTTGCATATTATGGGTACAGAAATGAATAATACCTTAAATAAATGAGAATATAGCATGTCAAGAAAGACCTCATTAATATCTCAGAATATTAAAGGAAGTAATGTATGTTTCGAAGTCAATACTTGGTATAAAACTAATTTTCTTGCAAGCAATAAATCAAGTATCAGTAGTTGAATAAGAAGTGAAGTGAAAAGATGATGTGAAAAGAGTTTTTCTTCAGAAAAATATGTCAGGAAGGATTCGAGTTTAAGTATTAATTAAAAGATGTGTCACAACTTGCCCCCATTCCCCCCTTTCCCCAAAACCAAATACCTCTTTGCTGCTACTCATACATATTTTTATCAGAAATAAGGGCAAAGGAGCTGTGGAAGGCAGGTGAGATGGCAGTGACCAAACTACAAATGAAAGCCATTGGTCTGCTTAACAGAATTCAAAATGGGATTCAGAATTAGCTAAAACACTAGAGAATATAGAGAATACATAAATTAAACACTGTGGGCCCTTTACTTTCTGGAGTTCTTTCTCCAGAAGAGCTCTGACTGATGGGAATTTACCTGAAGAGAGAGCAGAACTTAGACCTAAGGGTGTCAGACAGCCACGGGGTGCAGATCAATAATGCAAGATAGAGTAATACTTTTTACTTCACATTATCTTTTCCTCATGCTTTTTAATTTGGATGGGAAGATTTAAAACAAATCAGTTCTCCTAAGTGAATTGCCATTGTTGCTAGCACTATGGCTAATTTACAGGACACTGCTTCAAGCATTCTCATTAATCAAGGATTTAAAAGTCAGTGGAAAATCCCTTATTTACAGTGAGTGCCTAATAGGATAACATCCAACTGGTATCATCATCATACACGATCGGATTAGAATGTCTCTTGGGTGAGATGTTTAAATTCATTTAAGAAGTGATACTCCAGTTGTAAGAGATCAAAAAAAAAGAAATTAAAATTGCAGGTGTACAATGTAAAAGGTCAGACAGAATTTCTTTTAATTGCTTCTTCTTTTCTTTGTGTATTTTCAGAGATTTTTCAGATTCCATTTGCACCTATGACTGTGCGATTTAAAATGCAGTCCACTGTAAAATGTGGATTCTTAAAAAGTTGGACATCTGTACACATATCAAAAAAACTGTGGTAGAAAAAGCTTACCATTAACATGGCAATAAAAAAAAATGGATCCAAAAAAATTCCCATATTTAGTAAAACTAGAAGTCTCTGCAGAATGTTGGTTCTGACAACTATTCAGGGGTGTGGCCCCTGCAGGAATAGGTCTTGCTTACATCAGCTACGTCTGCTTGCAAAAATAAAGAACTTGGGATTTGTCTCTCAGCCAAGAGACAGTTTAAAATATCACCAATCTGCCACTTTGCCTGAGGATGGAAATGGTGACTATTTCAAGAAAGCTCCTGGCCAGATGAAAAAATGATGCTGTAGTCATGGCTTAAATACAGTGACAGTCTGTAGCTATGGATAAATATCAAGCTGCCTCAAAGGTTACTATCACTGATTCAAAACTAGTACCAGAAAATATGGCTGTGCCCTTCTAATAGTGCTCCTTGAATGCTATGTCATTAAAAGAAATAATTGCAAATGAATAAACAATACAGGAAAGTAAATTTTTTATTATTATTCATTTTTTTTGCATGACTGAGATTAAATACACACCAACTTACTCAGTTTTTATGTATGAAGTCTACTATACCTGAGGGTACGAGAGAAATATGACCTAAAAATTAAATCACCAATCTGAGCTGTGCATTCATTAACAGTATAATGGATCCTGCATATTTTCTGCTGTAGTATTGCACCAGCTCTCTTTTAAATCATAGCACCCTACAGCTACTCTGAATATAGTTTATTCCTTTCTTGTTCAATAATATACTTTATCCAATGAGAACTGCAAGTAAATCCAAATTACACAACAGCTAAAAACTAGCAGTCCTAAATTATTATATGAATTATAACCAGCACAACCCCTTGTGACTACTGTTTAAATTATTTTAGATGAGAACTTCAACTGTGTAATTCAGAATTACTCTTATTTATTTGCACGGCTTTGGTGCTGAACGATACCAGAGGCCAGTGCTGTTGTGACTGGTGCTAAAGGCAGCTGGAAGGCAAAGGTTCTGCTCTGGGGAACTTAAGAGTTTGATTTTGGACAACGAATGAGTGTGAGAGGGAGCAGAGGATGAGAAGGGTCAGGTGAGGATGCTACTGAGAGGCGCTGGCGGTTACACAGGCTCTGATGTAGCACATTTCCCAAAATGATGCTCTCAGAGAGCAGGAAGGAAGGTCAGAAAGAAAGCAGGCACAGGAAAGCCAGGCAGGAGCCCGCGACTGGCCAAGGAGATGCTGGGAACAGATGGTGCCTGGCGAGCACTGCCGAGGCTGCAAAGCCTCTCCGAGGAAACTCCACGTGTTTGGAACTGTCTGCTGAGTGTAGACACGAAATCAGGCACGGCGGCACAGGGAGAGGCAGGCAGCACCAATGGTTAGGATCAAGGGCATGGTCAAGGCATGGGAGGATGGAGCATGGTTGTGTTGGGAGGGGAAATAACAAAGGAAGTGAAAAATTATTGGTGAGGTCGTGGGAGCAAAGGGGACCAGGCAGCAAAAGGGGAGGGCCAGGTACAAGGGAGGTGATATCAAGAGACATGATTATGTGAAGATTAATGGGTAAGAATCCAATGACTGTTAGCAAATGACTGCCTGAAAACATACTTTCAGACGTAGGACAAGAAAATTAAACCTCTAATTCTCCTTTTTCCCTTTTCTATAATGCTTAATTACCATCTCTGCTTACTTAGTTTTTACTCCTGAAAACAAAGCTTGTTCAAATACTTGCAATTTAGTCCAGAGAGAAGCAGCTACAAGTGATGTTTAAACATAAAGGTCTGCTTCAATTTAGCAGAAGGCTATACAGCTAGAGCCACAGTATAAACAAAGGTTTTGGAAACGCAACAGGTATGCACTACTGTCTTCATTAGCTGTGGCAAACTTTCCTTGAAAAATATGATTCATGCGACATCTACAGAAAGGAGCTTAGGACAGTCATTTTGTACTTTTGCACTGGACACATTAATTTCTGAGGCAGAGAGGGACTTTCCTAAAAACTAATCCATCCTTTTCCCCCTTTTTCCCATTTAAATGAAGGAATAAAGTAACCTAAATCAATGGGAATGCTGGCAGAAACCAGCAGGGTATGAAAAATCACAAAAGACTTCATGTGGAAAAACTCAGATTTCACTTTTCAGGATGGGATTAACTGCACAATTTTCTAGCCAAGACTGCATAATTTGAATTTAATTCTCGCTGTATGAAGCAGATCTTCGTGACTGGTTATTGAGACAGTTGTGGAAAGAAACTCGAATATGTCACATTAATCAGGTGTACTCCTCATCTGGTGTTAATAACCTCCCACTGCATGAGGCAGTTTCCTGGGAAAGAGGCAATAGTGATGTAACAGTAATATCAGCTCTAGATGATTTGCTGTTTAGACAACTGCCTCTAACGTTGTATTTAACCTGCTATAGGTCAAACAAGTACATGTGCATCAATTACTGCTCGTCCAGCCACATCCAAAAAGTATTTTCTCAGCACCGTGCTACTGAAAAATGTTATTTCTGGACATGGGCATTAAAATGCTAATATTTCAAGCACATGCACAATATTTATTAAATCTTTTGCTAACTGCTGACATGTTATTACCCTGTAATGTGAAAATACAGTAACTGAAAATCGAAACACTTTCTCAAAACTGGCTCTGCTCTAATTAATACTACCATGTTATTTCTTGAATTGTCAGCCTTTGACGCTGGGAGAAAGCAAAAGCCTTGATTAATAAGTTCCTCTCACAGGAAAAAAAAAAAGAAACCTCGAGGATATAGCTACCAAACACAATAAGGCCTTTCACCCAGTGAAATGAGTGCTGTAGAAATTAAACTCGGGGGTGCAGGTGAAAAGCTCACGACGATGCCTCAGATGCCCTGCAGGGCGCCTTCAGCCTCTGTCCTCAAATCCCAGCAGTGATGGGAGCACACCTGCTCCACACAGCAAAGCAGAACCACCTCATTTCTGGCCTACACCTCTCTACATACACACAGTTTCTCTTTCCACACAATCACCTTAAAATCCACAGTATTCATTCCATGCAAAGTAGCTTTTGAATTACTTCTCCAGCCACCCTCCTCTACCCAAACATCTAAATTCTCATGGGCAAAACTGCCACAAATAGCGGGAATATATTTGAGAAATGGATTTGCAGTAAAATAATGTACACAAAACCGTGTGCCTTTAAGCTCTGAATTTGAAGTTAATTGCTTTGGTCAAAGTCTTAGAGTCACTTGTCTCATCTGTAAAGAAGCAGAAGCAGAGCTGAGAAAATCCACATGTTGGCAAAGCTACAATGTTTCACCTGGACAGATAGCCAGGCAGCACTCTGCGCTAATCTTTAAAAATTAAAGTATTACTAATTAAAAAGTAAGAAAATATTCCAAACATTTCCCTATCAGGTCATATTCCTTACCTCCTGCAACATATGGATTATGCTAGTTTCACAGATGTAGACCAAAACCAACTTCTATATTAATTTTATTTTAAAAATGTCACATTTCTTGTCCCCTTTTGAACCTTTTTGGAGTTGCTGCCTGGAAAATTATCCCACTGTTTTTCCTCTGTGTTTCTCTCCCAGCTGGGTAACAAATGAAAATGCAGACATCTCCATTAATAAATTTTTCACTGGCCACTCTTCCATATTTAAAGGAGATATATAACAGAATGCTCACTGTGTGACAGCAGGGGCTACTTTGGACTTCTTGAAACAAGCTGATCCTGCACTAGCTGTAGTTCTTGGATGCAGAGCAAGCAGACACCATACAGTGACAGAATACCAAGAATGGGAGAAGAGGTTTACTTTTTGGGGTAATTACTTTTTGATTCAAGTCTTAAATTATAGTGCAGGGGTTGGTGTTTATGTGAGGAACCACTGATGTTTACCACGAATGTTGGACTAATGCTTCAAAGCAGTGCTGGCTGCAATCCAGGGTGAATTATCCCTCTGTCACACCCTTCACATCAAGGCCAACTCATGTCATAAAACCCTGAGCACAATGAGTCATGTCAGCATCATGCATTGATTAAGACCCAAATTTGTTTTGCAGTGCCGGATCAACGGACCAGGGTTTGACTTCCTTTCCAAAAAACAGTGTGACATTCATTGTCTTGCTTCTGACTGATGCAGAACTATAGGAACAGTAAAAAGTCAAAACTGCTTCTATCCCTGCTACTGGAAATGTTAGGGATGGGTGGCTGGCTGGGAATAAGCAATGTACGAGCTCTCTACCACGTTTACACTGTTCCCTTTGCTCCATCCTGCCCTCTCTCTCCCTTCTGCAGTGGGGCTGATGGAAACGGAAGCTCACTCCCTGCTCTCAGAACCCTCCCTATGCCCTTGGGAACTGCTGGCTGAGCCCTCAGCTTGGTCTGCACACCCCAGGTGTGCTGGTCTACCCTGGAGCAATCCCCCTGAGGATGCAGACACAACTAGCCCAAAGCTAGTTTTTCTCTCATGCTGGAAAAAGAAAACACAGATGAAGAGACACGGCACGAAACTGGACTTTATCCCTTGAAAGCAGATATTGCTATGCAACGCGCCAGTAATCAAACCGCTGGCACCTAATTGCATAATGTCTATTATTTATACTGTGCCATTTGTGAAAGCAGTCATGGCTGCTTGGATAAGGAACGAGTGAGTCACCGCCCTTCTCTTTTCTCATCTAACTTTTAGATTCACAGTGGTGTAACATTTCTGTTTCCAGAAATAATTCTGTTGGCTAATTTTCATTCTGTGATTACAAATAGTTCTGCCATGGACCATACTGATCAGAAGAAGCTGTGCTACTTTTCAGCTTACCTGTTTCACCCTCATTTCCCGCAGGTAACGAAAATAGGTTGAAAACAAGGGACAGATAATCTGTGAACTCCTTAAAAGTCTCTTGTGCTTTCTCTCCAAGATCCTTTTCTGAACATCCATATTCCTCTCCCATAAACACCATAGTTCATTCCAGAACAACAAAAATGCAGCTTGATTTTTGTTTTGTTTTTACATTTGCACTGAGCCTAAAATATATGGAATAGAATGCGGCTGATGAAATGCAATCCTATTATTTTCTCCTAGGCGAGAAAATTATTTTGCCTCTAAGTACGAGGGAAATGTTTCTGGGCATTATGCTTTTATTTTCTGGTATCATTTTATTTTTAGCCATTTCTTTTGCTGAAGTAAACATTTTGGTCTCCATTAATTCTGAACTCACAAAACACAGTGGAGACTTTTTCGTATTAACTCAGAGAGAGACTGTGCTTATTAAATGGCAACATTACAACAGTGATAGCAAATCTTTTAATTTATATTCCTGTATTACCAATCACATGTACAGAGATTGTAGAATTTTTGGAATATGAGTCTTGCTGCATTTGTATTTATCTCAGAAAACTCAGGCATAGCATTATTAAAGCCTTCAAAATTGAAAATTTGAGTTTTTGTTGGGAAGTGGGGTTGCTTTTAATTGACTATTGAGCTGCTAGCATAGCCTTTCTTGTTGTTGTGGGGCTTGGGGTTTTTTGCAATTTAATCACATGTTTTAAGACTGTTCTTAACAAAACTTAATAAAGTTAGAGAAATGACTGGAATCAACACTGGACACTTTTAAGACTCAGCTGGGCTGGTTGATCCTTTAAGTCCCTTTCAACCTGGTATTCTGTGATTCTGTGATTAATTTAGTTATGAGAATACAGCAAAGTTAGAAAGGTAGTAGCTATGAACTACATTTCCATCTTTTTTATACAATTACAGGATTGCCAGCTTTACTTACCGTGAGTATCCCTGACTATTAAATTGTGCCACACAACAACATCTTGGTCTACTGGTATCCACGGGAATTTTTTAATGGGTCTCAAAAGAGTTGAAGGCAAGGAAAGACCTTGAGAAGGAATACTTCCTGAAACTCACATGGAGCCTCTGTTCTCATTTAGCATGTTTTCAGGGTGAAAAAATCTCTGTATCTTGTTTCAAAATACAGAGGAAAAAATATTAGCTTTAGAAGAAATGTAGGAAACTGCTTAAACTATTAGAGTGCTTTTTAGCCATTTAGGTAAGCCAGCCATCACATCTTGCGCCAGAGACAATTGAGACTGAGAAAAGAGAGGAAAAATGGGATCAGACGATCCCATTTAACACTGACCTACCCATACCATGTTCTTCAAGTTCATTTGAGCATGACTTTGGCTCAAGGCAAATTATTTTGAGTCAGTTGGACCAGGTAAGCATCTGCTAGTATCCCTCTCTCAAGCACGGTTTTCCTCTCCTGAAGAAAGAAGAGCACCAGTTCCAGTAGCAGCACTTTCCTTCCTTGAGTCTTACAGTAAAGAATAAAATTTAAACTTTTTGAGGGTCCAAGAGGGCACACTGTTCCCTCCCAGATATTAGATCCTTTGTCACATTTTATCTCCCAGTATCACCGGCTTACACAGGTTTACCCAAAGCAGGGAAAGCAAAACTGAAGCTGTTTTCCCACAAACCTGTCTCTGAAACGTGGCCTTTTCAAATATTAAGCAATCAGTTCTACTTCTAAAAAATTCTCACATTTCCTTATCTCAATGCTTTAATTAAAAAACTCAAATAGCAATGGCAGGACCAGGGAAAATACTGAGGAAATAACCTGCTAGTTCTGCAGGGATGAGAAATGTTCTACAGAGGAGCTTCATTCTGCAAGTACAACTTGGTAATACTAACAAGAGTTAGTTAGCTACACAGGCACTGGAAGGAGACAATGCCTAATTGCCTTTCAATTAAAATAAGTTTCACTAAAGCCACTGTTTCAGAGATACTATTAATTAGAGTTTCTGAAAATGTACATTTGTCACAGAGGTGTTTGGGTTTGTTAATGATGCTTTTATTTCATAAGAGCAGTCAAAACTCAGGTGAGAAACACGCTCCAGGAAAAGCAGCAGGCTTTGCACAGCTGGGAGTAGCTCCAGGTGACTGCTGTGATATTATTTACATGCAGATGTTATTTATAACCACGTTGTTGACCAGGAACCTTCCTTTTTCATCACATGTATGAAAACCTACCCTGGCTATGAAAAACTGCAGCTCACAAAGGAGGCCATTTGAGTTTGGGACCTAAAAATATGGTCTTGCTTTAAGATCATATTTTCCAGTACCAAGGAGAGCAGCTGAGGCCTGGGAGACAATTTGTCCTCTGCTGTCCATACTGCTGCTGATGGCATTTGGGTGGTGTGGAGGAATAGGCTAGACTTGAGTAGGAGGGAGGGAGAAATCAGACTTAGAATGATGGAAAGGTGGGATACTGAGATGAAGGGCCAGGAATGTGAGAAAAGTAACTGAGACAAGATGCTGGAGGATTTGGGAAGAGAAAGGAACCACTGTGCTTGCTGTAAGTCTGGGGGGACACAGACCATTACAAAGGGAAGAGAGGATGGGGGGATAAAGAGCTACAGTAAATCAACGAAGTGGCACATGGAGAGCCATGGAGAACTGTGGGCATGGGGATGTTTGGGATAAGGACAAAGGATGCTGGACCAGTCATTGGAATTATTACAGATTGGAAAAAATTACAGATTTGTAGCCATTGGAACCGGCACCAAGATTTCAGCTTTCCTTTCACTGTCAATCATAATCTGCTAATCACTCTAGCAAAGACTTCAGCTTTCCAGCAGATGTCTGGCCCATCGGGATCCATCATTTAGAAGACGTAAGTGTAAGGCAGAGACCTGCCAGGTGAATCCACAGGCTCCAGCCATGCCAGCTGTCCCTTTCAGGGTGTCAGATCCATGGTGCACAGTGGAACAGGTTTCTGATGTTTGTTTTGAAAGGAACTCGTAAAACCACAATACAAAACACTTGATTTGGAAAATTTTAAGTGTGAAAGGGAACTAACACCCAGCAATTCGGGGATGCCAGAACTCGAGTCTGAAATGAAGCCTTAATTCACATGGCTTGTGTCTGCACAATCTGATACCATCTTAAATAAAATGCTGGTACAGATTAATAACAACATATTTGAATGTCAGCTGGTGTAAAGCCATACAGTTCCAGAGAAACAAAATGTTCACACTTCAGTTGTGCATCTGGCCCATAATTTCTTGTGATAACATTTAAAACTGAGAGCCCAAACCCATAGGGAATTATCCTAAACTTGAGTATGCCTAAGGCTACATACTAATCGCTGTTCTTACTGCAGCATGGCACGCTTCTGAGTCATATTCCAAAGACAGTTTTGCTGTGAGGTAATCCAAAAAAAATATAAGTTAAAATTATTAAGTCACATAAGGTCTGCATTTTTGACCTTCATTATTACATTATGAGCAATAGCTAGGAATACGGCAGAGAATTTAAAATAGGATGCAAAATGAGAAATTAACCATCTATGCACACCTCGGTTATTCAGTATGGCACTGTATCTTGGCAAGGTCTTTCCATTACCTGGCAGGAACCTATCAGTTATCTGTTAAAATTTCTTTTCATAAGACCTTATAGTTGTTGAACAAATACAAAAGCAAGGAAATTTCATTAGATTGGAGTGCAAACAGCAAGATAGTGCAAGATTCCTCTTTAAAAGTAAAAAGGATTTCATAAGACCCAGGCTCAAACTCTGATGGGTGTCTAGAAGTTCTTGCTGGTGCAACTGAAACATTCAGCTGACTCCCTAAATAGGCATGCTATGTCAGGAAAGGCTATAATTAAACTCCCTGAGTCTGTCACTCTTGTCTATATGGGAATGTTACTGTGATACAAACGAAGTTAATTAAAACTGGTGTTAACTCCCAGGTGCATAAATTTTGCCGGGAAAAGACCGAATGTTCTGTGCGTAGCTTTGGAGGGCAGGGGAAGCACCTCCAGCCAGCCCATGGATTTGCTCTGTGCATCCTGAGGAGGTGGAGCTGCATGGGTTCATCCATCCACGTGTAATGGCAGCAGTAGGATGTGTCAGACTCTTCACGGGAACAAGCTGTTACACTCACGCTGACATCTCGCTGTGTCTGACTGCAGAGCAAACTCCACTACACTGCAGCTCTTCAGATTTAGCTCTCTTGCCTCTAACAGCCATGTACTGCTGTCAGGAGAGCAAACTCTGCGACCAAAACGATGCAGGCGAACATGTGAGAAAAGCTGAATTCAATCAGGCCATTGCAGTCCTTCTCCCACTGCCTCACCACGAGGCACCCAGGCAGTTTGTCACTGTCAGCCTGCCCTGGGTTCCTCCTGCTGGACAGCAGCCAAAGGGTCATGTTCAAGTCCACACTCAAGTCTCTTAAGCTTTTATGAGTCTAAGGAAGCTTCAATACTGTCTCCCTTCAGCATTGCAGCACAGCACCTTAGTACCCAAGGTTTTTTTCCCTTCTTGCTTTTTTTTTAGCATCTTTACAAAAACATGCAATCACTAGACTCTCCAGATATCTTAGATTCCCCAGATTCCTTAGATCTGAACAAAGCTATAAAACTACCTTCACACATTGCCTGTTATTGATTTCTCCCGTCTTTAGTATTCTATGGTCTCACGCAAGGGACTCAACCTCCTCCTCCCCTGCTGTTCTCCTGAGGTCTGTCCTTTGGAGCACGGGACCTCTCTCTTCTCCCTAATATCGCTGCAAAATCTATTTTTTATAACCTCTGCTCACCTTTGTGTCCCTGCTGAAAGATTTCTAATTAGCCTGCTCGGATGATCGAAGTCCTCCGTTGCCCTCAGTGCTCTCCCTTTTGCAGTCATTGTTCAGACATCACTGCACCAGTCCAAGAGCCTGGCTAAAATTATTTCATCTGCTGCTCTCTGATCATCATAACGATAATGGAGTAACGTTCTTCACTTAATGTTGCCCATGTATCATGAACTTTATTATCGGTAATAAGCTTCACCACAGAGGAACAGATTTTGAGCTGCTTGGAAGGGAGAGGAGCACAGGAGCTGCCTGCAAAGCAGTGTTCCACACCTCCCCTCCTGGATCACCTATCAAAAAAGTAGTCCTCAGACAATTATGAACATTTTTCACTATGACACTAAACAGGCAAGTACTTCTTGGCTACTCTGTTATGCAGCCTTTGTCATTTGGGGCATCCTTGCTAGTTTTATCCAACACCACAAAGCAGGATTTGGGATCCAGAATCTGGCCGTAAAATATTGCATAAATGCAAGTTGTATTATTAGGGTCCCTGAAGGAAGCTGGCATGTCCACAACTCTGCTTTTCAGTGCTGTAAGTCAAAGATTTCCCAATATGCCGAGACACAACCTGCATCACAATGTGCAGCAACTTGAAATGAAAGAAATACCAACTCTGGAACCTTATTTTGATTGATTTTTACAGAACATAAGTGTATCATCTAAGCACTCAGGTGAAGAAAAGAAAAAACTCCACAAGTTAAGTGAGACCGCCCACAGAGAATTTCTTCACCTGATCACACCAATTTGCAGAGATTAATTGTATGGAAGGAGCCACATAATGCTGAATTTCATGATGAATGGACACTATGACAGCAAACGATTTCCCCTAATGTTCCATTATGCTTCTCAACATTTGAAATTTAATTACTTGAAGAAAAAAAAATTAAAAAGGCAAAAGCCATCAATAGCCTCACCATTATAGCGTATTTTCAACTTGAGAAGGCATTTTGTTTCACCATAAAGAAAACTTCATGTGCAAACCCAAGGGAGGCAGATCTCAGACATTATGACAACGTTGCTATAGCAATTATTTGTGGGAACATGCATCAGTGGCAGCTTAGCTCTCAAACCTACTGCTCAGCTCATGCATGCTGTTCCTAATCAGAATATAAACTGCCCGGTGCTCATTGTATTCTAATAAGATTTGTAAATTACTTACAGTGATGTACTTCCAACAACTAGGAATGGAAGAATAGTTTTGTTACTAACACTTAATCATGCTCAGAAAAACCCTTTATATCTATGCATTCAGTTAGATATTTCAATCGCTCCTTTCTGTGAAGACAAAGTCATATAAATATATTCTAAAAGCAATCAGTTACATTTCCTGAATTATTGTGCATAATATATTATTCAAATGGGGTCTGCTTTGAATAGTGGTTGTTTAAGATGAGGTTAATATTTGGAAGCAAAGAAAGAAAAACTAAGATTGAGGCAAAATTTTATAACGATTCAGCATAAACGAGGGGTGTGAAAATGCAATGTCCAAGTATTCTCAAAAGCCCAAGCAGCAGATAAAGCAGAAATATCTGAATCACCCTTGCATGTATTTAGTCCATTTAATAATACTTCACTGCTCAGCTAAACTAAATTTTCCTGGATACATTCATCAAAAATAAATGCAATTGTGCAACACCTGTGATATTAATGGACAGCTTCGGGCCTGAAATCAAAACCTGAGAGCCAAAGCATCCCATACTTTGGGAGGGTTTATGTTTGGAGATAGTTCAGTTTAGCACAGCAATCTATGAACGTAAAACTCACAGACGATGGACAAACTACCTCTGCAGCCCAGACTCTTTGGGGTGCTCAAGTCATATACTCAGCCAGCTACACGCACTTTCTTCATCTTACTGTACTTCAATCCCCAATTAACTTTACTAATTGATCTTATACTTTCAAACTGCTTCAGCAGCCAGAACAGGATGGGTCCTAGGAGGGCATGATGCTTAATTTCACAATGAAATCTTTGGTAATGAAAGATCCATCATGGTACAAACTGAGTGCCCTACATAAAATAAAGCCACAGAGGAGCTGGCTGTGTTCTGCTTACCAAAGGGACAGCCTCTCACTAAACTCCATCAGATACACAGTGAGGCAGCTCCTTAAGATTTCCTTCCCAGCATCTGCAGCCTATCGACTTAGCATACACATATTTCAGCATGTCTTAATATTTTGCTTCAGCACGCTGAAAACGTTGCAGCCTCCCTCCTTTGTTCTTTACAGCCTTCCGTAGCAACGCGTGAATTAAAGTAGGTCTGGAATATCTACTTAAGCAAATTACACTCAGATATTTGGGAGGCTGAAAATCTTAGCGAAAAACCCTATGTCTGAGTGTTTTTTTGAGCAAAGCAATCATTTCTCTTTAGCTTCTTTTTTTTTTTTTCTGGAAATAAAATTCACAAGCCCTTTTCAACATGAGAAAGTCACACTTCTTAACCTTATCCATCAATGTGTGGAGTAGGCTAGTCACTCCCTGTAGTATTTTTACAGGTAATAGAGCAAAGGCATTTTCTAAAACACACTTGACACATCCTAATGCTCAGTCTGGAAGTACCTGCTTTGTTTTCAGAGCATACAGGCTGTCCTGTTAACCCCTAGCTTTTTTTTTTGTTTTTTTCTTTTTCAGAACTCCAGACAATAAAACATGTGGTTACTGATTTCAATAATCAACAGATGTGTAATAGAGCTGCTCTTCAGCTTCCCTACCCGATTCTCCACATTAAAAATACATGAGGAGAGGATGAGGTTAACATTTAAAAGTACAGTTCTCTTGATGGGCGACAGAAATGTGGACACCTACAGTCCCAGAGGCTTTACTGACTGGGGAAAACATGTCCAGAAAACTCATCTGAAACTCCCACCCTGTAATACGGGGGACACCCTGACACCGAGTGATTCTTTCTTCTTTTGCAGTCTTGAAACTTGGTTCCCATTTTCTTTATTAGCCACAATGCCAGGTAGCTGTAGCGCTCTAGACTCAAGCAAAAGCCTGCTGTCATGCCCTCTCCTATCCTACCATTTGCTTGCAAACACACAAAATCTCCAAATGCGCCCAATCCTAGCATTTTAAACCAAAACAGAACTCAGGAAATCTCTGTTTTCTGTGATGGCAATGGGAAATACACATTTTCCATCAGATGGCTGCTATTTTCCTAATTCATATGGGGTTTAGCACTGGAAAAGCAAAGGAAATGAAAGCCTTCCCTGCAGTCTTAAATCCTTTTCTGGTCATGGATTTCCTTCAGGAGAAATTACCACCTTGGTGTGCATAGCTCTGCACTTGTAGCTTTATGCAACAGCTTCCAGTTAAAACAGCAGGACAAAAAGCAAATGGTTTCTTCCTCCTAAAACCTTCTGCACCCATGGCTCCGTTTTGATTGAGCAACATCAAGGTGGCTTTACATGGAAAGCACCTCAAGGAAAAGGCAGGCACTGAGCCACCATGAAGAAAGGGGTGATTGGTGGTCTCCAAGTGGGTAATCAGGGAAGAGTGAGCATTTTGCTTCCTAGAGCAGGACAGGGGGTCCTGCCAGTGGGCAGGAAGCACAACACCACCACTCCACTGCCCCTAGCGCCGTCTCTCCTCCACGAGCAGCTGCTTCCCCAGCTCCACAGGGCGCAGCAAATGCTGGCAGACGGGGTGTTTACACTCATTCTGCTCCGAAAGCTAAATGTGCCATTAGAACACGATGCTAATAGCTAAATCTCAGCTGTATGTGCCAATTTGTATTTAAGGAAGGCTGTTCTCCCCTGCATCGACTTAACAGGAGCAGACTGAGCATTGGGCGGTTCTCGTGTACATGGAAAATGCACATACAGCAAGTGCCACCACCGCACCATGCCGCAAAGCAGGAGCTCTGGAAATGCTGGAGCAAAGCCTCCAAGGGGGGATTATAATCCTCAAATACTGACTTGGAGATGGCAGGCTTCTCTCCATGGCATATGCAGTCATAGCGAGCATTTGCAATATTTATTCTCCATTAAACATGCAGTGTAAGTATCAATAAAGATTGTTTGTCTTCTTTTACTACCAATCTGACCTCGTTGTTAATAAAAGTAAGGAATAGCTTTTTTCATCGATATAGGAACATATGTAGATTGATATTTATCACTACATGGTCTGCTTAGGGCCCTTCTAGTTTTCTTTGAAGAATCACAAATTATTCACAACACTGCGGGGTTTCTTCAGTGATAACATCTGATACATTTTATATAACATCCTTGTTTTTGTATCTGATATCAAACCCTATAAACCACATAATTTTATGGGGAACCTGAAATTGGATTCCTCTGCAACAGAACATTTCCTCCCTTGACTGTCTGCAGCACTTTATAAAATATTTATTGATAGGATGCCTAAAAATACACATAGCCCAGCACAGCTTTAAGATGGAGAACTATTTAGCAGTCATAGACTAGATTTCATACCACAGGGTTCTTATTAGGCATAGTTGCCTAGAAATCACACTTATTTTCTGAAACATGATTATAAAATATATTCATTTCAAATGAATAATTCAGCTCACTGAACAGATAAAATTATATAATTTTTTTACTTCTTCAAGGTTCCACAGCAAAAAACTGTGCTCCAAAAACATTCAGAGGACCCAGGTGACCAAGCCTGGGTCTTTCTGTCTATTTATCTTTTATTTGAAAACAAATTTAATTACTCTTTGTCTGACACACATCACATACTTCTGGTCAAGCTTCAGCACAAAATGCAGAGATGCTGTTTTGGGCCAGGTATCCCCCAGTGTGATTCTCGGGATGCTGAAAACTCCCCGGGCTTGGCTGCCTGCATATAAATGAGCCAGGGCTCTTCTCCGTAATGCAAATGGCAAGGCAGCCCTCTTTCCTGGCAAATTAAGGCAGTGACAAACACTTTCTCAGCACACTCCGAGAAGCATGAATTCTCCAGGGAAACATGGTGCACTGTTTTGCACCAGCACTGGAGAGAGGCAGAGACACACAGAGCCACTGTCCCACCCCCCTGCTACTGTCAGGCTGGCCCATGACAAAACTACACTCACTGGGTGTGTTTTGAGTGAAGCACCCACTACTCCCACACATTTTGATCCAACTGGATGTCTCAGTTGCAGATGGTGAACAAGAGCCAGCACTTTGACACCATGATGGGAGGAGAGGGCACTGGCAGCACTGCAAACCTTTGCTAGCAAGAGAGGTATCACTATAATTCCCAGGTCTTCTATGCTGGATGTTGAGGGGTTCATCCTCCTCTGTAACAAAACTTTACCTTTCCACTATTGTACCATATTTTTGTTTTTAGGGGAATGCATTCCACCATGATACATGAATCCCCTCCCAGCACTCAGGTTTTTCGCGCTCAGTGGGGTTTGTGTGAACACACCGAGGTACCAGCTGTTACTGCATCCACACTGCAGGAGGCTGGGTCTGGCTCTCTACCCTTCCTCAGGCTGTACTTCCCAGAAAACATGCTCCCTATGCTAAGGACACGCCTTGGCATTACACAACACATAACCTGAGCAGGCCTGCAATCAATTCACTACAATATTTTATTCACAAGCACATCTGTTGCAGCGTATTTCAAGGCACAGGATAAAAGCCTGCCGTCCACTGTCTGTAGGTGTGGTGGTTTGAAGAGACTGAGTTGATGGACAGGGTTTTGGACCAATCGCTTCTCACGATTTTGCATATAAAAGGGCACTGGTGAAGTCGCTCTCTTCTTTTCCGGTCCCGGAGCCGGGAGGGGTGGCGGG
>VWZT01015218.1:675915-691667 GCA_013397055.1 Pachycephala philippinensis
AGAGACATGGGGGGAAGAGAATTCCATGTGTAGCCTGCAGAAGAGAAGCGTGGCAATGTAAAGCCACTTAGGAGCTGTAAGAGACTTTTAAAAGAGTTGTTGCTTTCCAGGCTGGAATTTGTGTATCCTTAAAACGAATACCCCATTCTTGGTTCATGATAGCAGTTGTGGGAAGACTGCAAAGTTCATGAGAGAGAGATATTTCATGGCAGCAGATTTCCGGGCGGGTCTGTTTGTTAGTGACAGTTTGAAACACCACACTGGAGCAGAAGAAAAACCTCTTTTTTCTTTCAAATATGGAAAGGCTTAAGAGCTGCAATTCTGACCTGAAATCATGTGTGTTATCCTTTGTGCGAGTTGAGAAATAAGTGGGGAGGGGTGCTGGAGGGAAAGGGAGAGTTTGTTGTAATCTTTATCATTCTTTTATTACCTTTAATTCTGTTAGTAATAAACTTTGTATTCTTTAAAGTTTTGAGCCTGCTTTGCCCTTCTTCTAATTCTTATCTCACAAAAGGTAAAAGATGCAAACTAAACCACCACAGTAGGTATAGAATGGATCCATCTCACTCAAAACAACAGCTTTGCTTTCCCAAAAGCAATGGAACTGAATACAACAGAGAATTTCTGCTTGATGAGTATAGAAATCTTAATTGAGATTTAATGTTTACTTTACCTGGCTAAGCACAGAGCAAACACCAAAGAAATTGTGGGAAAAAAAAAGAAAAAAAAAAAGGTTAATTAGCAGTGGTTGAAACTTGCTTAGTTCAAACAATAGCTTGCCCAAGTGAGGGGGTTTGCCTACACAGAAAAGGCTTAGCCTTGCAGATAAAACTTTGAACCCACAGATGCCCTTTTTTTCCAGCATCTGAACCACTAATTAAAAGAGAATACTTTAAAAGAAAGCATAATCTTACCTGCAGATGAGGAAAAGGCTAAATATTTAATTCTTCTCTTGTACACAGTGAACTAGAAAATGGGCAGAGTGAGCATGTGTGTGTTTGGGGGAGATTCTGTTGAATCCCCGCAGTTCATAATGCTTAGAGAGATACGATCACCATTTCACAGCTGCTTTCACGTAGGTCTCTGCTGAATGACTCAAAACCACATTAAAATGTCAATTCTAAGACTGATGAATAGTTGCATTCAGTTTCAGACCCTCAAAGGCTGCACTGCCTTTCCCACATCAAGAAGGATCTAGTCCTGGAGATGCCATGTCCTGCACGCAATGGTTTTAACGTTTCCACTTTTACTTGCAGGGAACTATACACATTTAGAAGCTCTAGAGATCCAGAGAACTCATTACTTCTGCCCAAAGTCCAAGCCCTTAGATCAACTCCCCTCCCACTTATGCATCCTTATGCTCTGCAAAACAAAACTAAGTTACATCTCCCTGCTTCTTGTTCTGTAGGCAGTCACCCATGACCTCCAAGAGCATTTATTTTAGCCCCTCCTGCTCTGCCTGATGTGGTAAGTGAGCTGCTTTAGCTTGGAGAAGCAAGAGCTGCAATGCTTCAATGCACAGCGGAGAGCTGGGGCCAGTACTGGGAATACCCAAGAGAAAAACCCTACTTCAGTGACAGCAGCAGCTGCTCAGCATTAAAACAGAACCATGCAAGCAACAAATAGTCCTAATTGCTCTAGATAAGAAAATTATCTGCAAAGTGGAATGACAGAATCTCTGAAATACATGAACACAACCTTATCAGACATGGTACCACATTTTCTTAAGCAATCAGGACCTCCTTTGAGGACCCGCTCGATTTCTCATGGTAGTTGCTCTACTTTTCTCTTTCCCAGAGTTTTTAGCTAGTGGGGATAATAAGAACGGATTAATGTCATGTAACACTGGTAACATACATATAATGCAGTAATTATATAAGCAACTGTCTCTATAATCACTCTTCAAGGAATCACTATCTACAAATCTGCCACTTTGCCTTTAAAACTACAGCCCTAACCTGTCAAAATCAAATTGGATTTTCATTGGAATACTGCAGAAGTTAAGCAAATAAGCTATGGAACCATGCCTTGCAACAAATCAATATTTCATGCCATACTTTATACTGTGGAGAGCCAGAGTACGCAGACATTTAGGTAAAACAAGAACTTTCTTTCTGTTGTGTTTTTTTGAATTCTTTTCCTCTCCCACAGAAGTCTAGTGTCGCTTCAGAAATGCCAACACCTCCAGCCATCCCTGTTGGGAGCTAAGCTACACTGGGCATTGAAGAGTTTATAGATTTCAAATAGGAATTCCTGTATCTGACCTACACCACTTTTGCTGTTCATCACAGGAGAGATGCTAAAGCACAGGGACATTTAAGAAAGAAAGGAGATGAAGGAATAAAATGCACAGATGCCCACGAATGCAAGAACCACACTAATTAACTCCTTGAAAGACAAAAGGGGCTTCTGCATCATGCACCATCTCCTGCATCCAAGTCTGCTCTTTGTCATAAATGCAATTTCGCTCTAATGGCAGCACCTTTTTGTTTTCATTAAAGGTTCAACTTTCTTAAATGAAAGATAATGAAAATAATTCCAAAATCAAACAGCAAAAGACAGAATTGCTTTACAGGTAAATTCTTTCCCTAATTGCTCTTTAAATTCATCTCCCACCTCTGCTCTCTTCCCATAATGCCAGCTGTATTTAAGCAGAAGTTTCCATAAGCAGGGATGAATTCCTCTGGTGTAATTCCATTGACAGAGTGTTTAGGTCTCACTGGGCATTACCCCCACTGCTGCCAGAGTAAATTTTCCTGGGATGAAGGCCAAGATATCTACCAGCCTCTATGTGCTTAACAGACAGTTCTGCAGAAGTTCAGATCATTATGAGAGAAGCCCCTGAATCAGGATTATTTGGCCAGTTGTTCCACTATTAGTGAGACATCTTCTTAAATGAATGTGCTGTTGCTAACAGGCTACTTTGGTTCATACACAGAAATATTTCTCAGCTAATGGATGTCATCCTTAGGATGAGTGTGAAAGGCCAGCCAGAGGCCATGAGACATTGCCAGGGTCAAACAATCTTCGTAAACATTTTGAAACACAGATATGTAGAATCAGAATGCGTCATGAACCCCCCAAAATGTTTTACTCTCGTTGTTATAATAAACACAAAATGGTCATGACTTTTAAAAACCACCAACGCTGAAGAAGGGTCAGCGACCTGAAAACTGTCAGGAAAGAAGCATCCTGAAGAATGTCCAGTAACAATAATGTACTTTAGTCTCTGTCAGGAACTAGTAATGCAGGTTCTCATTACAGTAATATAACTATGTTTATGCTTATGTTTTGGATTTGTAATTTGTTCGGGTCTTTCTGCATTAAAACAATGCCCAGTGAAATGACAGCAAAATAAAACAGAAAAATATGTTCATTGTTCAGCATTTCTAAACAACTAATTTAAAGGTCCAAATTTGCAGTGCTGGGCATTTTTTCCTGCCTGAAGCCATCTAATACATTTTCACTGCTAGAAAGGTCCATCTAAAACTCTAATGCAGGAGAACTTTGGGAACAGACTGGACTTTATGACCCAGAAATTCTTTTTCAGTCTTATGTTCTCTTAGGTAACTATGAGTAAGTTCCTGTGTGGGTGAATGAACAACTATGAGTTTTCTGTAAAATTTGTGTCTTCCTGACTTCTTCCAGCCTTTCCTGCCTTCAGTCAGAGATGTCTCTTAAATAAACTGAAATTTTGCTGGAAAAGGCTCTGACATTTCTCCCATGCCAGTGATGGGTGGAGACTCTTTCTACGTATGGGGAGATTCAATGAAATAATTTCTTTCTCGTTTAGAAATAGCAAGGCTAAATTTGTTTGATGTTCAGTATTTGTACCCAATAAGACTGTTTCTGTCTCCAAAAGCAAACAGACAATAAAAAATGCAAACACTGATTTAGGCGAGCAAATGCTCACTTCTAACTTCCCCAAGGTGGCGGTGGAAACAGGTTTTTTCACGTCAGCAGAGGGTTTTGGTGTCTGGCACCACATTGATGCTGCAGAGCCCTCCAGCCTGCATTAGCACCTCCCTCCCACTTAAACTTGAATCCTGCTGCTGGTTTAGCATGGAGGCAGATGTCAGAACACGTGCAAAG
Source organism: Pachycephala philippinensis (assembly GCA_013397055.1). NCBI lineage: Eukaryota > Metazoa > Chordata > Aves > Passeriformes > Pachycephala > Pachycephala philippinensis. The sequence goes on from VWZT01015218.1 coordinate 680,008, forward strand.
AGCACTCCTCTTTCTGGCAACTGCTTCTTTTGTGACATTGTGCCTGACCATCTTATCAACACACATCTCAAAATGTGACCTCTCCCAGGGACTCTCACAGACGTGCAGTTTCCAGACCCTGTTCCAACCACAAATTTGTTTGTAGGTGATGGCCTGAAGAAAAAACTGGCCCCGACCTTATTCTCTTCCAGTTTCCTCCTTTCCTTTTCAGGCAACACTTGGAAAGTGCTCTTTAATCACAGAATATCAGAGAGATTTTGCAACCATTCCAGTCTGCTGTCCTCCTTCACATCCAGAAAACCTAACCCCACAGTGATAAGCTTTTCAGCCTATTTTTTCCTCTTTCCACAGAGTCTCATACCGAAAAGGTTTGAAGACCTTGCTAAGGTATACATGTCCCAGTCTACCAGGCATCATTTTCTTTACAACATTACTTTGGACATGGAAAACAGGCTTTATGAAATTAAGCCCCCCAACAGTTCCACATTTCAGGTTCTACCACACAATTTTCACATTTAGTATAAACATCTCTCTCCTAATGGCTACACTGGGTGAGCAAAGTGGAAGGGATATCTATTTTATTAAACTTCGCCAAAACCTAACTGCATTTGAGAATCTCCAAACTCTCCCCCGATGCCTTATGTTAACTGATGCATCTCAAGAGCCACACACAGAAAAGGGTTTCTAATGCACCTTCCAAAGGTTGGCTGAAGTACATCTACAGATAAAAGAAACCACTTGGAATGAACACCATCTTTTTGCTTCTCTGGTTGAACAGATCTCTTGCTGTTGGAAACTTTGGATCTCAGTTGCTTTATTCTGAGCCTGATATTCCTCACACTTTTGCATGCTCATCTGTGATAGCAAACTCTCCTCTTCTGCTGCCCATTTGTTCACAGGCAGGAAACTCTCATTTTGTGTAATATCCCATCAGGCATCGTTGCCACCTGATTGCTTCCAGCAGCACAGCAGCACCTGACAAATAAATACCAGATGTACCACGAGCATCAGCTGAAACAATCCCACCCTGCCTTGTCTTTGTGTTCTCTGGTGAACTTTGGCACCAACCAACTGCAGATTCAGCTATTTACCAGTTCTCCAGGCTGCTTTCATTCCTCCCCAGACCCGGCCAACTCACACCTGCTTATGTTCTCTCTTGTTACGGCTTTGGGAAAACACAAACTGTATTTACAGCCTTCTTCAGCATCCCTACAGCACTACCTGGGGATAAACACGCTACTGTGGGACTTCGCAGACTGACACAAACTGCTTCTCTGTTTAATACTTCATTTTGGCAAACCTCATTGTGATACAGAGAGGGATGGTAAATGTCAAGGAATGTGTGCTGTAATCCATGGAGTCAATGCCTGCCTGTATCTACTCTCTATTCAGGTCTTGATGGAATTGAATTTTTCATAAATGTAAAACATGAAGAAAATTAAACTTCCCTGTTGCCTGCTGCAGCCTGAATCCTCTCTCTGTGCATCCATATGTTACCCTCACTCTTTGGCAATGGTATTTTGATATCCTTCTCATGTCCTAGAACAACACAAGGATAAACTGTAAAGTGTCTGAAGAGATTTCTCTTTCTGGAAAGTTAAGGTGCTCTAGTCTTCTTAGGTTGTTTTTTTTAAAGGGGCTACAGGATTTTTTTCCCACACTGGTTTCCCAATCACCAGCTCATATAATAAACATTATAATGTTCTACAATTTAATTAATCCTCTCTTCTACCACCTCCAATCCACTAATCAGTGTTTACTATGCTCAGGTGCTCTTGAGGATGGTATCACTTGAGAAGCTGGGAGTAGCACATCTGCCCAAAGAAGATTCTCTGTCTGAAATCAGTTTACTCCAATACAATCTTTTCTCTTTGTATCAGGGCTGAAAGCTATCTGTGATCACTCTTAAATGCATAAGCTGTCCTCCACAGCTGAATCACTGCAGGAAAAATGGGAGATCATGTATTAAATATTTTTACAACTCCACCTGAGCATGGAAACATGCACACACAGACTCACTGCACAAAAGGGTCTTGTTTTGAAGGAGAAGCTGTCAATTAGCTCTCCCCACAAGGCTAATTTATAACTCTCTGTGACTTCCACAGCTGTAGCCCACAGCTGCATACAAGATCCAAAGTACCTGCTGAGGCACAATCCTTTCAGAGACTTTTCACTTTGTTCTTCTGGATAACCCCTCATCAGTTTTCTGAGCACAAAAGCTGGTAGGTGACCTTGGAAAAGGTGCCTTCTGCATGGGCATGGTGTGCAAAAGCAGGAATCAAAGCCGGCAGGCTTGTGGGAGCCTGGTGGCAGGCAGATGGTTCTAGAATATTGGCTGCTTTGTTTTAAAATTATACTGAAAGCACTGAGACCCCTTCCTCTTTATACTGATATGGCTCTAAGTGGAACTACTGCACGTGAGCTCCTGGCACAATGTGTAATGCCAGAGGCTCAGGTATGGAGCAAGGGCAGGTGCAATGATGCTCAGCTGAATTTTCAGCCAGAAAGAACAGTTATAAGAAGCAAGTATTGCTCCCAGAAATTTCGGNGAGAGTATAACACTCAGTCTTCCACTGTAAATGAGGTTAAAGAATAAAAATGAAGAAGAGACTGTGCTACCAAGGGCAGGAGAGACAGTTACAAGACTCTTATTTTGAGATTTTAATTGGCATAAAATTGATGGTAAGGAGAGCACCACTGTTTCCCCTGATTTGACCTCTGCAGTGCGAGATAAACAAAACTTCACTGATAAAGACTTAAAATGTATCTGGTACTCAGTCAGCCACCAGCCTCACATAGACAATCTAATAAAATTAGAGATCCTTGGAATGGAGCCCATGTTTTGCTCCATTCAGCATCCAGACCTGGCTGGCTTCCTCAGATGGAGAGATCGTGGATTGGGCACACACCCCACGCTGACGGCCCGGAATCAGGCCACCAGCACAAGGGCGAGCATCAGTGCTCCTCCACCTTGAAGGTGCCACCCCTGTGAAATTCCTCTTTGTTATTTGGAAACCGAGATGCTGAACTGAGTATCCTTTCCAGTATTGCAGAGCCAGAACACCTTACATGGGAATCAGATCCAGCAATTTATGCAGCTGCTAACATTTTCAATAGGTCAATATGAATTTGCAAAGAAGGGAAAACCCTGAGCTTCTTTTGACTGCTGAGCTCGCTGTTTGAGCACCACATTTGGCACCCATGTCTCAGTTACAGGACCTCTGAGGGCAGAGACAAAACCCAGCATATATAGAACATGTGGTAGTTTCCTTAACTCCCACTCCCAATTATTTTGCAGGGCTCACAGGATACTCCTGCCTTTCCTTTCTTCCAAGAATATCGTTCCCCCTCCCAGTTATTAGCATTAACACAATTAAGCACACATCCATGCAAAACCATTCCCAGGGGGAAGAAATGACACCTCAAAATTAACAAATAATCAAAACCATTAAACAGGGGGAAGAAATGCCATCTCAAAATTAACAAACAGTCACTGGAGGAAGAAGCCCAGCTGACCCAAAAGAAGCAGCTCAATGACTCATGGGCTAATTTCAGTCCATACACCACATGCAAAATATTGAATCGAGAGTAACTCAAATGGCACCTGGAAAATGCAAACATAATCACACTTTTTCTAACATTCTTAATAATTAGACAGACAGCTTTAACATTCAGGATAATTTCAACTCAAAACACAATTTATTTGTTATTCCCAGTGCCCTCTATTAGGGAGATGTCCTGTTCTGGAATGCTGATACTGGAGGAAAAGCCCAGAAGAGAATACTCATGGGAAAGGAAAATCACTCTCAATATCTGAAAATAATGGCGGCAATGTTTTAATGTAAGACCACATGAAATAAAAGGGAGTTTGCAAAGCTCACCATGAATTGAATGGGTGTTGTTTAACAATGACACAAATTTTCTCTGAAATGGCAGGTTAATAACTGTTTTGTCCAATTCTTGCTTCGATCCTCAAATTCAGTTAAAATCAAGAAATTATCTGGCATATCCAAAAATAAATAAGGAACATGAAGTTCCTAGAAATACATGAAGGATCAAGATTTTCTACAGTTAAGGTAGAAATAGAGATAATCCCACACTTGCAGACTGATTGGGCAAGGAAGTAGGACCAGAAAGAAGAGGATTTACAGGGCCAAGCCCTCAGCTAAGAGAGGTGCAGATTCTAGTCAGGCTCTGAATAACACCATTGTGAGAACATTGTTTAATTAACATTTTTTCACAGCTTCATCTGCTCTTACTCTGGTTATCAACACGCCTAAGGCAACATCTTTCCAGTTTGCTCTCCACAGCTCAGCAGTAGTCCATGGACATGCCATGCACTGATAGTCTGAGAAACTATTGAAGCTGCTTATAGTTCATTCAAGGGCAATAACTTTTTTTTTCTGGAGTCCTCATATTATTTAGTGATCCCAAGATGGTTCTGTCTAATTAATCACAAATAAGTGAGAATCTTCTCCTGGAACTGAAATGGATTGCAGTTGAGGTAGGCTTCCAAAAGGAATTAGTCACTTCCCCACTATATTTTTAGATTATTTACTCAGGTTACTTTCAGTTTTCCTATTTCCAAGTACAACAATACCTGAAGTTGAAAAGCTGACTTTAATCCTTGAAGCCATCTGGATGCCTGGCTATAAAAGGAGTAAGACAAAGTCTACTAGAGCAGTCTCAGCACAGTGCAAGGCAGGAGCAAGGGTCACAGATCAGCTGCCAGAGCTCCTCATTCTTCAGTGGCTGCACACTGGAAGAATGCTCCCACTGTCATAAAAGCTGCTGCTCACTCCTGGTTCAGATAAGTCACCTAAATAGCAATGGGGAACTGATAGTACAGAGAGTTTGGACACAAGAAAATTGTCTCAGACTTTTTCAGGACCAGGTTACCATCTCAGTCACCTATTTTAGGCTGCCAGAAAGCAAAGATTAGACAAAGTGACAGATACATTCCTGTGAGCTTAAAAGTTGTTATTATTTCCTTTGTAACTGTCTGGTGCACAAAAACAGTGAGACTTGAATGTCACACGTCCTCCCCAGTAACCCTGAAGGAGTATTTTGCAAAGGTCACCTTTGCAGCCTTTTCAGATGTCTCTGCTCCCACTTTACTTACATTATTCCCTAGATATCTCCAGTAGAAAGGGGAAATATGTAGCAACATAAATTTGCTGCACAGGTAAAGCTGCAAAGGGAAGATTCAGGGCTGGCAAAATGACAATTGTCAATGTAGCTTATGGAAAAACTGAGGTCTTGCTTTGTTCATGCCCCTAATTAAAAATGCTGTATCTGGCAACCTAGCACTTAAGATACTGTCAGAAAAAAACAAATTATGCCGATTCTCTCTTAATTGTTTCACGCACTCTGACCCCTGCAAGAGTTAGCAGAAACATCCTACTGTCTGTTAAGTTAGTTAGAATGGCTACAAATAAATAGAAAGAGGAGTAACAAAAATGCTCTCCTGTAAAGTCTCTTCCTAACCAAAAACCAAACAAGGCAACCATAATTCAACATGCCCTGAAAACACCAGGGGACTCCTGTGGAGATCTCCCACTAGTCCACACTGAGTTTAAACTCACTTAAAAGATCCAAACTGTGTTTCTCAGGGTTAAACTTGGAGACGAATAAGGGTGTAGAACCCCAGCACTGTGCCCTTTATGCCCAGGGCGGGAGCAGAGCTGGTCCTGGCACCGCTGCAGCGTGTGCTGGGTCGGGCAGTGCTGCTCACGCGGGATGCGGCGGTTCCGCCGACGCAGTGGTCAGCGAGGGCCCGGGGCTGCTCAGGCTGTTCAGGGCAGATGGACATCCTCTAGGAAATCACAGGCTACACTGCTCAGCTTGGCTTCGCAAACCTCCGCGAAGCTGGCACGGGCCAGGGGAAGTGAGCTTCCCCAGGATACGGCGCTTGACGTTGACATCAACCTCACAGAACAGATTTGCATTTGGCAGCGCAGCTCACCGGAAGGGATATTTTTACTGGCCTGCTCTGATTTTGGCTGGGCGGTCTCCCACCCCTTCCTTGCTGCCACCTCACTGCTCTAAAACGTGGAGGAGGTTTGTACTTTGTCCATGTATTTATTCCTCAGCTTCCCCAACTTTGGTGCATTACTGACACTTAATACCATTATTGAATATACCTGTGTTATCTGTAAAGCAAAATGGTGACTTTTCATTCACTGTCATATCCCTGTTATTAAGCAATTCCAACATCAATTAGGAACTCAAAAATATGCTTTACTCCCAAAAGCCATATGAACTCAATTTTTTGCTTCTACTGTACAACATACCCTACTCAAATAATGTATATTTGTACGTGTAGTCTCTGTGCAACAGCTTTCTTAAAGATCTTTTGGTCACGCATGATAAAACAGGTGAAAAACAAAAGCCATTCTCCACCTCTTCAGTATATTCAGTATATTCTTATTTGAGGGAGCTGTAAAAATTAGTAGCAGTCATAGTGGTAAACACACAGCCCCAGACACTCTAATCACCCTTTTTCTCAATAAACTTGCTCAACAGTTCAAATAACCGCATAGAAAATTTTGAAATTCCAACAAAACTCCTGAATGGCTAAGGTGGAGCAGCACTAAAAACCACCACAGAAAAGCAAGGCATTTTCCTCAGCCTCCAGTATGGACAAAATATAACAACAGCATAGATAGTGGTGTAGTCTTCACAATGAACGTGATCTACCAAGGGAATTTTGAAATAGATAGGAAATTGAACAAGAGAAATCAGAAGAACTACAAGAAAGGAAAAATACAAAACTTGTGGAAACTTAAGAAAAATCATTTAAGTCTTTACTTCATGTAATCTAGAATTGGTTTGCAGCCATACCACAGACAATTTTGAGATACCAGCAAACAAGGCACATTACTGGAGCCAAGAAATGCAATTTACTCTGTGCTAAAGTCCACGAATTACTATATTCATTTCTGGATTTGTGCCAAAAACATACGGCCAGGCTCAAACCAGAAGGTGTTCCAAGGTCCTGGACATTACAGACTCTCAGCGTGAGAAATGCCTCACCACCTGAAAGCTTCCCAGGTCTTCACTGGCAAGGAAACATTTAGCTCATGGGATGGAACTTAAAATGAATCATTCTGGTGAAAATGCCATCTTGCTCATTTCCCATTTAACTTCTGGTATACTTTGAGCAACAATCATCCAAGATAGCTGGGTTTAGAAATCAATTCATATGCCCTTACGTAAACTTTACACTCTGTGCTATTCAGATTTCTGCCAGAGGTAGAATGTCAGTGACACTGAAGTCACTGACAGCACTTCCATTGACCTCAAAGATGGTAGAACTTCACCTTAATCCACCTTCTCTGGAAACCCAGCCAAACTGCTGCACAAGACTAACTGGTGTGTCCACAATGCTCAGATTTCCTGCACATACAGAACACAGTTTCTAATCCTTATCCTTCCACCTTTTTTTTTATAGCTTGCACACATTTTTTCCCTTCTTTAGTAGAAAATGGCATTCTCTAGAATTACCATTCTCTACTAATGCAGTCAAATGCACAGAAACAGTCCCAACAATTACTTTTTCAGAGGAACTGAAAGGGTCTTGTTGGCTGCCTCCTGATGTAGCCCACGTTGTTTCATAAAGCTGTTGACTCTAAGTTTTGCCCTCAGCCCCTACTCTGTCTCATCTTGATCTAGTACTTAGATTGGAGGCATTACCTGAAGTTTCACCCAAAAGGGATTGAAAGATACGATCTGAAAAAAAGGGATTAGCCCTTATTAACTGAATGTGATTATATAGCTAAATCTAATTATGCATCCCATGGGCAAAAAATGACGTACAGTTCGGATACAGACAAAAAGAGAAAGCCAGTGTGGAAAAGCATAGCAAAAGACTGTAATCATTCAAGCTACCCCACAAGAGGAACTTCTCATGATTTTATCAGACTTTTCCTGGATCTGCTGGTCAGAACAACTTGCAAGAGCAGGGGAAAATACTGTATGGATTGAAAAACCACGTCAGAAACCTAAAAAAACAAAGAGAGAGCAATAAATCCAGAAATTTAAAGTTACTACTGGCTGAACGTGCAAAACAAGTGTAAAATTAAGGTTTGAGTCAGAAAACCTGATCAATTAGTTGCTCAAAAACAGCTAATTCATAAGATTTAATATTGTGAAACAAATAGAATGACTTAACTTTGTAGCAACAAACACCACTAAAAGTAATTATAGAATATTTCAAGCTACTGAACATGTCAACCAAGAAGTATGAAAATCATTTACTGTTCACCAACAAGTTCTGTCTGTCAAGCTTCTCCTTGGCTAAGACTGAATTTGGTGCTTCCCTCAACTCTTTATCTCGAAAGGCTCAGAAAGGCTTTGTCGTGTGTATGCACACAAAACCCAGCCAAGCTGTGACACCATCTCTAACAGTGTGAAGACATAAGGAGCTCTGAGGAGAGGAAACAACTCCTCTAAGTAGTGGCAATGGGTGGCCCATGGCAGAAGGGTGTCAGCAGAGTGAGAAATCCTTTTACTACGTGGAGCTGCTATAGTTGACATGGCTATTGAAAGAAAAACCCACCATGATTTTCAGTAGCTGCGACGAGAGAGACGACAGATAAACTGGTAGTGGTCCAAGATTTCCTAGAGGATATATCCCACTTGGATTGCACCAGGTTACACTGTTCCCTCATTCGTGCCACCAGACTATGGTACTCCACTTAAATCATCAACCTGGCATGGAAGCAAGTTCAGAAGAATGTGATTTTCAGTCTGAAGCATCTGTATTCTGGTCTGTTCTGTGCACCTTGTTCTCTGCTGCTCCACATGGGTACCTTCTGTAATGGCAACAGAACCCCTCGGCATTTTCCCCTCGCAGTAAAGCCATGCTGACAACTCTTAACTTTCTGTGTCATCTCAAATGCACAAGGTCAAAAAATAAACCCTCTCGCACTGTGACTGGGATTTCTTGCTAAATCAGCATTACTCCAAGACATAAAGCACGGCTGAGTTTCTAAACATTATCCTTAGGCTGTTTGTCTCCTCTGAATTCCTGTTGAATATTGATTTGGGATTTAAAGGTCCAGCTGCCCACTTAATCAGGTTGTGTATACAAACTTTGACTGATTAATGGGTTATTCTAAATGCACAGCTACCTCAAGGACTAAAGAACATGGACAACATGAACTTTTCTTCTCTTGCTTCATGCCACAAGGTTTTAGATCAAACTACACCTTTACCGAAATACAGGCTTGCCCTTCAAGATACAACCACCAACCAGATTTTTCTGTGAATTTGCCTTTTCAGACACATCTAAGGCAGTTTGGCTAAGCCTTAGTTATAAGCAATATTAAAATACCAGAAAAATGACTTGCTATTAAACTTGAGACCACATGTTGGCTTTTGAGATATTCAAAAGTCCAGCAGACCTTATATTAAGCAAATGGAATTCATTTTGTACACGCTATCTAGATGCATCTCTCCACAGGTGAGCTACCATCTAGGCAGGTTTAATGGACAATTCCTCAGGCTGCCCTGGCAATTACTCCTCTGCTGACCTGGAAGGATCATTAATATTAGGGAGTTGAGATGCAATTCAATTTCTATTCTGGCTCAGCCTGAAGCTTCTCCTAAGTGGATGCTGTCAGCTATGTCAAATTATATATGATGCCTAGGTGATGTGGAGGATTATTAGGAAGAGAGCTGGGAATGGTAAGCTCAATTCACAAAGTTTTCAGCCTGAACTTGAAGAGTGGTCTAAGATACCAATGGGCCAGAGCCCTTTGGCATGGTAACAACCACCCAAAATATTTTTTTCTGGGGTAAGATGCTATAGGAAGAGCAAAATCAGGTATTGATTAGCCCAGAGTGGTAAGAGATGAGCTGCTGTATAGAATGGCATATTAAGTGATTTAAATACATACAATAAAAAAACCCAAAAAGGCTTAATGGCAGCAGAACTCTGAGGAAGCCCAGCTAGCAAATGCAAAGAACATTACACAACACACCCAGTATGCCAAAGGAAAAAAGGTTTGATGCTCAGCCCCATAACTGCAGCAATAAATGAAGCCAGATAGCTCAGATCCAGTTCAGCCTTTTCACAATCATGAAAAAAGCCCCCAAAACCATAACTTCTCTCTCAACACAATGGTTATAACCTGTAAACCAGAATAAAACTGAACCGTCTCCCCCACATTACTGTCCTCTGACTAATCTGAAAGAAAACAAATGCACCAAAAAAAAGCTTTTCCCCCTGCCTTCCTAGCTAATGGGGGAAAAGGAAACATGTCTGTACAGATGGAAGCTGCTGATTCCTTGCTTTAAAAGCCCTTTAACCTCTTTTGGCAACCCTCATCCTCACCTTTGCCTTTGCCCACTATCACGATACACCTGTCCCACCTGATGCCAGCTCTGGCTTTGCCAGCAGAATTCCCATGGTGCACGCAGGCGCCAGACCGCCACGGCATTTTAACTCTTCTTGGGGAGAAAAAGGAGCTGAAAAGATCACCAACCTCCCCAAAGGAGCTGGGTGCTCTCACACAAACACACACCTCTCTGCTCGTTTTCAGGTAACATGGAAAGCTTTGTAACCCGTACTCATTTCAATCAGATGCCTTGGAGGTTTGTTATTTGAAAAACAAACAAACAAATAAATAAATAAATGGAAACACCTTGCTCTTCGTGTTAGAAACAAGCAAATAAACGATCAACCTTTGAGAAAATACACAAACACTTTCATTGTCATAAGCATGCAGCGATTTACCCTCCCCCAAAAGATTAGAAGGAACTCATTTAAAAATGAAGCTACTTTGCATTATATATCAGCACAGTTTAGTCCATCAGATACAGTCATTCATTTATATGCAATTTTTCTTATCAAAACATGCATATAACTCACAGGAATTCCCGTTGTGCAAATGCTCACTGAAAAAAAATCAAATCAAAACAAGTACACACATACGTACACACACACATACACACATATTCTAAGCCAAGATGAAAAGCATGCATGGTCAGGGTTTAAGCATAATTTAAGCCAAAATAATTGCTAGATTGTCAAAAAGAAAGCAGCCTGGCAACTATTTGAAGCAGGTTTTATTCATGCTTTTATTTGATTCTTCTCAATTTCCCTTTCCTTTTAGACTCATTAGTAGAAAACGTGCTCAAAAAAAAAAATAAAAGGTCTCTATTGTTTAAGAAAAAGCAGAAGAGAAAAATAAACAGCAGCATCCATGCTCTGGGTACCAAAGCGTTATTTTCTTGGAGCAGAAAAGAAAAAGAAAAAAATACAATTTAGAAGCTTTTCTAGATTTTAAAACAGATATCGTGCAGAAATTTGATCTTAATATTAATGACATGCAATCTCCAAGGAGACATATCCTAATTTTTTTTTTGTTTCTTAGAAAAAAAGTAATTTTCAGTAAATCGGTGCAAATGCCTTTTTTTTTTTTCTTTTTTTTTTTTTTTTTTTTNCCTCCCCGCTTAATTCTTAATGGAAATCCTAGGAAATTGAGTCCATCCTCTGAAATCAATACTGGTGACAGGCGCGCTGCCTGCCTCCGCGGGAGAGCCGGGGATGATAAATTGCCTGCGCATCCGCCCGGCCTATCAGTGCCCGGCGCTCCGCCCGCCCCTGGCCGCGCCCGCCGCCGCCGCGGGGACACCGGGGACGCGCTGCGCAA
>VWZT01015218.1:691780-712357 GCA_013397055.1 Pachycephala philippinensis
CGTCTCCTTGGCGCCCTGCCACACCCTCGGGCAGCGGTGCGTCACCGACCCCGGCGCCTCGGTCGCGTTAGCGTTTTTTTTTAAAAAAATGATCAGAATTCCGCGAGCGCCTCGGAATGGGATCGCGCGCCTTCGTGCTGGATGGATGGAGCCGCCCCCGCGCCCCTGGAAGGGCCCAGGCGCGGCGCGGCCGGGATGCCGAGTGGAAACCTGCCAGGCACATTTGCCGTCTCCCTGGCCACACACAGATCAGTCGCCCAGCGATGCACAGGTTTGTCAGACTAGCCACCAACCCCCCAAAATCCAGCCACAGCGTCCAGCACCATTTTATTTTTGTTTGGCACAGGGAGAATTTTTCCTTTTTTTTTTTTTTTTTTTTAACAGTTTTCACGAATCCCAACCCAACAGTTTTAACATACCAAGCGCCCACCTTTAGGCTTTTCCAGAAGCCCTCAAAACTGCTTGGAATAATGTCTTTTCCCTCAGCATAGACATCCAAGCGAGATATGAAAAAGTCAGGTGATACCAACTTTGCAGTTCCCCTGCAAAGGAGATGACAAAAACTTGCCCTGACATACCCTCACCCACCCGTTTCAGTGGCAGCGTGCTGCCTTTTTCCAAAGGCATTTTGAACTTGCAACACCATTTGATAAACAACACGTCTGCATGTTACTGCTAACGGCCAAAGCACGTGGCAGTAAAGCAAAGTTGATGCAGTGTCTTGATACCCTTCCTCATGAAAAATAAATTGAAATGGGTTGATAAGGTCTACTCTGTATGAAAAACATCTCCCTCTAAAAAGAGCCAGGTTCAACCCTGGGTTGTGTGGCTCAGTATATTTGGTAGATTTGCAAAGTATTGCCTAGATTTTTAATACTCAGTTATTAAATTAGAAGCATGTGTAATAGGCGTCTACTGTGTTCCTTTCCTGGTGAACTGAAAAATAACAGCCCATGGATGGCTGCAGGGCTTCTTGCTGGGCACGGGGACTCTCCACCTACATTCATTTGGCTGCAATTCAGTCACAACAGTTAATGCTGAAAGAAACACTGCACGGCTTGTTGGAAGTGGCATTCGTATTTGTTAAATGTCTGTCTGTGCGAGGTGGCGCTAATTAGAAGAAAGTCATTGCCCCGAGGCTCTTACACTTGCCTTATGGTGCAACCTGACTCCTGGCCCAAAGCTGGCAAACTTCAAGACAGTGTGCTAGTGGATGGAGCAGAAAGCATTGTGCTCACTTGTTCCAGACATTGTTTTCTAAGAGTGGGCCAGCAAAATTAAAAGGTCCCCTGGAGCTTAACATCATATTTTGATAGCTCTCACAGTTGGAAGTCTATCAGCTTTTTCATTCAGAGCAGTTCCTGACCCTCTGAGGAGCACCCTAGAAATCCCCAACCTTGACTCTGCACCCTTCCTCTTCTGGAAGACAGCAGAGGACACCGTCAGGCCATAATTACTTGATTGCTTGTCCAGTGTTTTGTGGCAATAGTCAAACCTTCAAGCCTTGTTTGCCCATCCCTTCTCAGGACCAGGACAGACAGAGGACAGGAAGGACAATGCCCATGGTTAGCAGCTGTGCTCTCACTGCCCTTCTCGCAGCAGCATCCATTTCCCTGGGTTGCCTGACAATAACTCCTGTAGGGGCTGTGTCCTCAATGAAAGGAGTTCATTTGGGGGGCAAAACAAATAGGAAAAACATTCCTATTTTAATTAAGAAAATTATCTAAATGAGACTAATAAATACCGTTTCAAGCGGATCGAACAATGTGGTCCTTTCACTAAGTCAAACTTTCATTAACCCCAGCATGTGCCTTCCTGAAAGACAGTACTAAATTATCTCTAATATTTTGCTTGAGGCAGTATTTTTCAGAAGCATGATTCTACAATAACACCATTAACAGTAATGGACTGTCATATGTCCTGCGTGCTGTTATTCAGGGGACTAACGAACGCAGTAATAAAAGGAATGGTATAAAGATGGATGACAGATCCCAACTCCTCTCAAACGCTGAGCAGATGTCTGTGAGGATGAAATGCTGTTTGAGAAGCCTTGCCTTGAAGTGCTGCAGAGCACAGCATGCTGTGAGCTGTGCTAGGTCAGAAAGCCATATCCTACAGATTCTGGGTGTCCAGCAAAAAATAGCTTGCAAGAGAATTCCTTCTGTTGGAGAACAACCCTCCATCTAACCAAGTTCAGGGGGTTTTTTTGCCTTTCATGGAGATGCAGCTGTCTGTGTATCATGTGTGATGTGCTATGGTGTGATGTGGAAAGACAATAGAAGTGTGGCTGGGATAAATTTTACCCAAAGGATGTGAAGGCACTTATCGGCTTCGGATGGCAAAGCAGTTAGAAATGATCTGACTTTACTTGTAACTTTGCATTTAAGTAAACTCCTGAATGCTTTGTTGGATCAAGTCCAAATATACAAAAAATAACACAAAATGCAAAAAAGCAATGAACCTGAATTTGCTTGAGTACACACTCTCGAGCTGTTCATGAGAGTTTTGCTGAATGTATGTATTTTGCCAGATATATATAAACTATCACTTGAAAACTTGCTTGTCAATGCAGTGAAGGATAGGAAATGAGTTGTATAGCATATATTTCACTTCAAGGGACACTGTAGTAAATATCACAAAGACAAATCTCTATAGTTACTAAAATGCAGAAACAGCATTATGCTTGAAAAACATAGACAAAAAAAATTATGTTAAACCCACCATACACAACTGAGAACAGGGGAAGCCAAACTTGTGATTTGATTTAGATCTAAATATGCTACATATTTCATTAACTAGACAGAAACTGTACAGACATATCATCATTAAAATCCTTGCTAGTGCACTGAACAGGCAGTTTTATAAAATGATTGTAATTTATCTAGGAAAAATATCTACTCAAGAGCAAAAAAGCCCCCAATTATTTTGTTGGTTTTTTTTTTTAGATACCATTTTATCAAAAAAATTTGCGTCTGCAATTCAGACACAGGTGGAAGCCTTCAGTTCTTACACTTCAGCCTAAGGGCAAGCACAAATTAAGCTGCTTGAGATGAGAATGAGGTATTTTATATACTATCCACCACTTCAAATGTTCGTAATGAATGTGAATGTTATGTGAGTTTTAAATATAAATGTCTGTGCGTCCTTAGGGATTAAATTGTCATTTCAACTTGAGAGTCACATTGCTCCTATGGCCAAGGTGAGCCACCACTGATGCCCTGTCTCCTGCAAACCCTTCAATATTGGCCTTGGGTAACATATTTAACAATTTTGAGGTGTATGTGGGTTTGCTGTCACAGTGAGTTTTAATTTCATAATTACTTGTGCACAAAATCATTCCTATCCAGAGAGAGCTGGTATTAAGGAGGAAACCTGAACTGTTTTTATGGGAGAACTGGCACAGTATTTGGGATTTTGCCAACATGACATCTTCACTTTGCCCCTGGAGACTCCTGCAGTACTCCACTCTGCTAAACTACCAAACCCTGGAAAATGAGTGTCAGTGTCAACACTTTGTGTTGTCTCTGTAACACTTAGTGTACTGGCACCTGTGACAAAATTACCCCCTTCTGGCAGGAAGTCTGTAATCTCCTTCCCGGAGCTCTGAACTCTCCCATCATGCTGTCAGCCAGACTGCACCCATCAGGCTGGCTTGCAGATGCCTCCATTCCCATGGATCACAGGAAAACAAGCTCGACAGTGATGACAATCTTTAAGAGAACTGCCCTCCACTGCTTAAAAGGTCAAGATCCTCCTCCTTCTTTAAGCAAATGGAAGCAGAAGAACTGTCACTGGAAAAAAAATTACTGTCTCAAGAAACTGTAATTTAGATCAATCCTACCTGTTTGGAACTAACAGCTGCCATCAGACTTTAGTCCCCAATTCTGTACTGTCAAGAAACAGATTAAATGTACTTTTTTTTCTGTGCACACATTTATTTTCATTCTCTGCTTCCTCTTACCTCCTACTTATAATTCCCTAACATTTTTTCCTGGCCTTTCCAAATCCTTCTACACCTGGTTAATCAACAGTGTCATAATAATACACAGGGAAAATGATGACATGCAGCTATTATCCTAATTATATAGAGCACCTTTATTTGTCTCAATTGTCTTCATAAATTATGTTTCTTACCCATGCAAATATTAACACTACTTGATTGCTCCTACCTATCTGGTTTAGTCATATGTACTCATTGCCTTTTCTACGGCGGAGGGGGCAAATTACATAGGAAGATACACAGATACAGATGTAGGAAGGGAAGAGAAATCATCTATTTGTATCAAAATCTTTTCCAAGGATGACTAATAGTGAGCAACTGCAAACTTCTTGAAATGGCAAAATCAAACATTTGTCGAAGCATGTTTAAAGCTGAATGCCTGTAGAGGAAAGAGGAAGAAATTTTGTTCCTAGACTGCTGCAAAAGCAGACATGAAGAAACAATGTATGATACCCTTCTGTGGGAAAAAAAAAAATCACAGATAAGACAAACCCATAGCAGCATTCTGAAAATTTGGAGGTATGATGCCCATGATTTTCTAATTAAAAATAATCCAGAATTACAATGTCTAATTATTCACAGGTTTCCATTTTGCCCCTGTAACTACACAAAGGATGCCAGGTGTCACATGCAGAATGTATTCACCCTTCCTATGCTGTGCTGGCTAGGAAAAAGAGGAAAGAGGGTTTTACCCCCCTCTTTCAGTCTAGGAAGTATTGAGGCTGCCTTAACTTGCACATGACTGTCCACTGTCTAAAAGACTTGTAAAGGCATCATCTGCCTTGATTTCTGCAGCAAGTGCCCCTCTGTACAGGTCACAAAGTCCTAAATAAACTAGCCCTAAATCCCCACAGGTGATTCACATGGGACGCCCCTACTTCTTTTTTGTAGGGGGGGCAAAGGGAACACAGAGCAACAATGGATTGGATCCCTTTGTTTTTTTAAAGCAACAGCCAGTGATATTACAGGTGTTACTCTCATTTCAGTGAGTGTCAGTTCAGGCACAGGGCTTTATTAGGGAACCTGAAATAAGTCCAGAGGCTCAGCAGAGTCAATGAGACCCCAGCATTCAGATGAGCCTGAGAAACAGGGTTAAGCTTGGCACAGCTAAGAGAAAACTTCTAAATTACCTAAAGGTTTTTCTCCTCCTGCAAACAGCAACAGGATCCAGAGAAGAGAGGAGAACGGACTCCAATACCTGCAGCAGCACACCAACAATGTGTGCTTTCCAGGAGAAACACATGAAGTTGTAAATGTGAAAACAGAAGCTGGGGAATAAGTGGTATCTGAAGAGAGGCTCACATCTGCCTTTTGCTCTTTGTTGTGAGAGAGCATGTCAGAGATCACGTTTTCTTCCCCCAAAGAAGAACAAGGAAAAGAAATAAAAATGAAAGTCTTTGTGTTCTTTCCTCCTGGGTACATAAAGCACATCTGTGTGTGCACAAATAAATAAACCGGGAGCAACTGCAGTCGAGGATATGCTGTAAACAATAAAGCTATTTATGCCATTTCATACTTCTGTCAGCATTTGATGTTGCAATATGATGGTGTATTTCACAAATTTTTAGGTACTCTCATCACCTTTGGCAGGGTCAGGAAAGGTTTTACCCCCTTGTGTCAGCCTCCTGTATGGATAACAGGGGCAACTGCCTACACCAAAATGTATAAAGATGATAAAATCCATACTATAAGACTGTAAGACAAACTTGTTGTACCTGCAGTTAGGGGAGCAGAAAGAAAGAAAGATGAACTCTCAGTTTCCAGTGTATTTTCTCCAGGTGTAACTTTGTCCTGCTCCATCAGAGCCATTTTTAGCAGCTGGGGAATCATTCTTGCAATTTCTGCATCTATAAAACAGTTTAAATCTAAACCCAGCAGAGTGGAGAATGTAATATACTGGGTTTGATTGATCTGGATCTTTGGGTTTCTGAAACCTCGTTGGTTCAAAGAAGATTGCTACGAATATATTGTTTGTTCTACTTCAAAATCATACCTTTTGAGAGACACCCACATAGCTTAGAAATAGATGTGCAAATGCATTATATTTTGGCCTTGCTACATTTTGCAGAGTGGGAGTGTAAAGGGAAAGGAGAACGTGAAGCCTTCCTTCTAAATTAAAGGTTTCATATCCTAATAAATAATTTCTTTGGCTGTTGGTAAATGCTTCCATTATCCCCTAATGTGGAGAGGCCCGCAGAGACTGGGTGTCTGCTTTGTTCAGAAGATGTTTCGACTGTTCCATCAGGTAAACAGCAGAGCCCGGGCCGTGTCTCTTTTGTGTGCTCCATGGAAAACTAAAGCAGCTGTGGAATAACTGTGCAGACACTCGCAAAAGCATGCACAGTGCGATGTTGGCTGTTCACCCAGGTCAGTTCTTCCTTGTGGGAAAAGAGGGTGGCTATGCCCTGGTCACAGTGCTGCTCAGGGCTTCCTTGATCCTGTGCCTTGGGTTTTTATGGGAAGGATATCTGACGTGGATAATGGATTCGAAGGATAGCTGGAGGCAGCTGAACCCGCTGTGAGCCGACAAGGATGGAAACACCAAGAGAGAAGTTTTCAAATGAAGAGCTAATTAATGGGTGCAGTTGTGTGCTGGTTATCAGGAGGGCTCTAATTACAGGCCTAGAGGAAGACCGTGAAACTAATGAAGAAATTCACGTTTTGGAGAGAATATCTTGCTATGACATCAACCTCCAGGTGATGAGAAATGAGGAGACTGATGGGCTGAAAAGACTGCTTGACTTTAAAAAGCACAGAGCTGCTCACCTCCCTCTCTCCCAGCAGCCAGGGTTAAAAGGGAAGCGTTTTTAGCAGGGAAGAAATCTAGAAGAGCCCAGCAAACTACACCACAGTCAAATCAACCCACAGACAGAACTAAAAGCAATGGGAACTACTTAATTTCTGAATGAGAAACTCATATTCAATAAAAGGGCATAACAACACGAAACTGAGCCCTTGATACCTGGACAGGTCTAACAAAACAAAACAAAAATATCCTCAACAAAATTGTAATTAAATTAATTAAATTACTCTTTTGGCTCAGCTATTTTGCAATGGGCAAGAACTACACAGAATTGGAGGGGTGGGTAATTAGTTGTTTTTTGTCTAAAGTGAATAGCATTTAAAGAAAAGGATTAGAAAAAAAATACTCCCCCCACAAACAAGGCAAGCATGCAGAGCCCATAGAAATTCACAACGAGAGTTTTGTAGATCATGGAAAAGGCATTAAAGGGCTGGTGCAAAACCCTGTTCCTTCAGAAATCAACTGCAATTCTGCCAGGATTTCAATCCTTATTTTTCAAAACATCCCGTGGTCTGTCCTCTGCTTTCATACCTCTTTGGGAAGCTCAGTGAGAAGCCCTTTTGCAGTCAGTGTCACCCTCACCTCTCCAGTCAGTGTGAGTGAAGGAAGGGGCAGAGGATGTCAGCACTGCTCTACTCCTTCACAAGGCTTGTGGGTCTGCACATGCACCTTAAAAACATGCGCTGTTAGAGAAACTGTTCTGAAGGTGGAATACACCAATCCACATCCTTTTTACAGAAGACCACAGGTAATTTTTATAAATTGAACCAGTATGGAGGCATGCGATGCAATTAGAAAGGTTTCACTAATTACTGGTGCTCACCATTCAAGCTAAAACTCTAACATACTATTTATATTCGTTTCTATCACTACAAACCTAGTTAAAACACAAATTAGCCATAATTTTTATTTTACTATGACAAGACATGAAAAATCAAAAGCATATTGCTCATCATAATGTCATTCTTCCAGTGCATACTGGAAGAAAAAAAAAATTGAGTTGTATTTTTTGCCTGATTATCTGTCAGAGAGTTGGCTTGTGCAGGTCACAGTTCTGTAAGCAGTGAAATAAACTCATGATGATAAACTGGAAATTAAAATACTCATGTACAAGGCCACACACAAGCATGTACACCCTACATGTTGGAAACACCCTATTTGTTTTCTGCTTTGTTTACTATCAAATCTTATTTCTCTTTCATGCTAAGAGACAACTAATTAGAAGTCTACTAATCAATAGACCATTTTATTATCCGGTTCAGCTCTGAATAATCCTCATAATTTAACGAGCTTCTGAGCAGGCCAGCAGGGAATATGCAGAGAAAAACAAAGAATCTGACAAATACCAAGGGCTAGTCAGTACAAAGCAGCTTTCAAGAAAATAAAAAAGCTATCCGAGATTAGTTTTAAGTAGTGGAATCAAAACAAGCGTAATGCAAATCTGGTTTTCCTTCTTTTCTTTGCGGTAAAATTCACAGCTGCTTTGCCCAGCTAAACCCTGGAGGTCAGTCAGCTCTGGCTGCTGGAGGTGGCACCTCTGCCTGAGCCAGGGAGAGCTCCTTGGCCACAGGAGGGGATTTTTTTTGTTCAAAGAAAGGAGGGGAAGGAGTGCGTTATCCTCCCTCAGGGCTCCCCAATAGGTTTAGGTTTCTCCATGGAAGCTTTGTGGAGCAGTCCCAGCACAGCTCTGCTGGACCAGCAGCATCCACAGGCAGCAAAGCCAGGTGCTCCCCAGCTGCCACAAAAGTGCCCTTCTTTGTGCCACTGTAAAAGTGGATTTGTCACCTTAACTCTAACAATAAAGAACCAGGAACATCCTGTCTGTCACAATATTCATATTTTCACAGATTACAGAAACAGTCACTGGATTTTATTTGGCATTTTAGAAGTGTATACTTATTTAATTGAAAGCAACCAGGATAATTATTCTTTGTCGATCAAAAATGTTTTCTGTGCTTTAAAGAAGACTACAGAATAAAAAGTAGGACAATGCAGAGTAAAACCCTTAATTAAATAGTCCTGAACGTATTTTATATGCACTTTCATTTCCTTGACAGCATAGCTGTGCTACTTCCTCATTCATTGTTAATGAACTAAGTCTCTCCTTGCTTGGTCTTGCTACAACATTAAAACAATAAAAATAAATAAAATCAGCCTAATGTTAAATTTAAGCTTTTAGGTCCGTAAGAAATATTTACAGCTCAAATCACAGTCAAGTTTAAATCAGAAACTTTTCAATATTTAACAAAATATCTCTGTAGGGAATGCATAAATCATCAAATAAATAAGACAAGGAAGGATGGAAGCAGACTTAGAAAAAAACGCTAAAATGGGATACAGATGCAAATGCTTGTGTACATATAATAAAAAGTCAAAAGTCAGTATGTTTCTAATTGATAAAGTTTTCACGTTCAACTTATTTTACCATTGAGTCCATGACTGATGATCCAATTATTTTCATTTATGAAATAATTTCTAAATGTTTAATTAGTGCAAAGTATAAGCACAGTGTCAGTTCTAAGGAGCGTGGGGTCTAACGGGTCCAAAGAAAAGGCTTAACAGCCCTTCAAAGTCAAAATTCCACTAGGAAAAATGTCTCGAGTACAGGTTACTGGCCTAACATTTATTTATTTGTAAAATCTTCTTTAGATATTTTTGCCATATGCCATGCCAGGTCATTCTTGTTTGGGTCTGCCTCTCAGTAGGATCATTTTCTCTGAGCCAGAGGAGTTGGAGCAGACCCCTCCCCAAGCCTCCTCTTCCTAGGAAGGCAGAGCTGGAGAAGTCCTCTTGGCTCAACAACATCCTTAGCATAACCAGGACAGGACCTTTTTACCAACCGACCACACCAGTTCACTTTTCACTGTCTGACACGAAGCTTTTTGACTGTTCCTGCTGGAACACAACTCTCTCAGTACCCTCTTATTATTCCCAACTTAATTTTACCTGTGGCCCTGTTTCCTC
Organism: Pachycephala philippinensis; assembly: GCA_013397055.1. Taxonomy (NCBI): domain Eukaryota; kingdom Metazoa; phylum Chordata; class Aves; order Passeriformes; genus Pachycephala; species Pachycephala philippinensis. The sequence continues at coordinate 701,548 of VWZT01015218.1, forward strand.
TCAGGGCACTTCAATACTTTGGCATAAACAGTGCTCTCCCCTAACTCATTAATTTATTTTTATTTCTAGTCATTGTTTTCATAGAATCATAGAGTGGTTTGGGTTGGAAGGGACCTTAAAGATCATCTTGTTGTTCCAACCCTCTGCCAATGGCAGAGACACCTTTCACTAGACCAGGTTGCTCAGAGCCCCATCCAACCTGGCGTTGAACACTTCCAGAGATGGGGTATCCACAGCTTCTCTGGGCAACCTGTGCCAGTGCCTCACCACCCTCACAGTAAAGAATTTTTTCTTAATGTCTAATCTAAACCTACCCTCTTTCAGTTTGAAGTCACTCCCCCTTGTCCTGTCACTATATGCTCTTGTAAATGGCTCCTCTCCATCTTTCTTGTAGTCTCCCTTCAGGTATTAGAAAGCTGCAATTAGGTCACCCCAAACCTTTCTCTTTTCCAGGCCAAACCATCCCAGCTCTCTCAGCCTTTCCTCATAGGAGAGTTGCATCATCCCTCTGATCAGTTTAGTGTCCCTCCTCTGGACTCCTTCCAACACGTCCACATCCTTCCTGTGCTGGGGACCCCCGAGCTGGATGCAGCACTGCAGGTTTTGTTGAGTTAAAACAAGCCATGTTCTTGTAGAGGATGGAAATGTGAACAAGATCTTATCAGACAAGAAGGATGTAAACCCAGGGATTCTTACACTCTACATCTTAATGTCGTGTGTTTTTGAAATACAATGGGATAAAGACGCACATTGCCAGTGGATGCAGAGTACTGGTGTTCTGCAAATGCCACATAAAGCTGGGGTGGCTGGCTGGTGCAGAAATAGCCTTTTTTTTAATCTTGTAGGACAGGATCTGTGGCAGTTCTCCCTCCCTTGAGAGAGGCCAGCCGTACAATTGCCTTCTCCATGGTCACACCACTGCAGCTTACTCATCCTGTTGTTATTTAGAACTCCACATGCTTTTACTTTTCTTTCATTTCTAACTGATGAACAATTAACTTGTAGCTCAATACTTTGTTATTCTGGAGGACGTGATTTTGCACTTGATCCTGATGAATTCATCTCTCTACTCCTACATCAGTCCACAGGGTCATCCAGCTCCACACCCTCATTTTCTCCATATTGGTGATGCCTGCTTGCTTTCTGTCACACCTAATCAGTGCACCTCTGCTTTCCGAGCTACTCCTGGGCTGCATTTTTACTGCTGGTCGTTAGCGAGTCTCAAAAGAGGAGACAAGACTTGTAATCAACCAGCTCATCAACTAGAAGCAAAATGCTGGTTTTCTATTCCTGGTAGGTTGCATCTGAAGTCCTGGCTTCATTCTGTAGCTAGCTACAGCCTTTATCCCAAATCAGAATCTGGGAGAAGGTCATACCTACTGATTTATAAAGAAAACAAGAGCTACAAGAACAGTCAGGCAGAACTCTAGCAAAAAAAGAGAGGAAGAAAATGGCAAAATAATCTGCAACAGCACTGCGCATACCACCAGAAGGAAGAATGATAAATGTCTCAGTCCCCACAGATAAAAGGAAATATTTGGAGTCATACCGTTATTCTAACCCACAATGGTACATCTTGTTGACATATAAAATTGATCCTAATAGCAAAACACATCCTCAGTAAAATGAACAACTCTTTGGGTTTTTTCTGCAGCTGTAACAGATAATTGATTAATAGTGCAGAAGCCAAGAAGAAATGACGTGTATGACACCATATTCATATTTTTTCAGACAGATAAAGTAAAGTTTTAAGGCCTCGTGTTCCTTCTTTGCAGACTGGTAAATTCCATCTGTTAAAAATGAGTTTCCAGTTGGCACACAGAAAATGACTGCACTGTTGTATAAGCATCTCCACTAAGCTTCGTCATTTATTTCTGTAATTAAAACCATTTTGAGAAAGATGTAGTCAGTTCAAGCAAATTACATGTTATAATAAAACAATTCTAATAACAATCCAGAAGTTATTAATGAATACTCAAATCTATGTAGGAAAGTATTAACTGGAGTAACTCCTGAACAGGATTATTGCTATTTTCAGCCTTTTAAATGTGTAAATGTGTTTTCTGCACAGAATGTGGCAGTTACATTTGCATAAGAATCATAAATCCAATCCAGAAATGTAATTTTATTTTTCTCAATAACCAGTCTGTTAATTTATCAAGAGCTCTGAACATCTGAACGGGTGGAGCAGAGGATAACGATATGTCTTTTTCATGGGATTTAGTAGCTAGAAACAAGGAGGGAACTGAAGGATGAAATTTTTAAAACACCTTGTATTGATTGCAAAAACACTTTTTACCATTTCTTAGAGATGCCTGGCTAGCGTTTGCCAGCGTCTCCTCAGCTCTCCAATCCCAATAATTGCATCACAGAACTAATAAAAATCTCTTCCTATTCTGATTAATTGTTTTGAAAATACCAAAATTTTGTATCTCCCAGAGCCCTTCCTAACAGAACGTACTGTGGCTACAAGCCTACTGGCAAATCACTCCACACAGATGCCTTAAGCATGTGCTCACACAAAGAGCCAAAAAAGCAACTTCTGACTAAGGGCTTTTGCTTTTGGAAGCGTAAGTATTGGTAGATAAACTTCCTCTCTCTTCTTGCCTTCAGGGGAACAATTTCTGCTTAGAAAAGACCATCCCTGCCCAGGTACCTTTAGAAGAGTTAACTCCAGCAATTAACACCCTGACCTGAGAAACATGGAATTCCAAAGGGACCATGCAGCTTGGTCCAGGAGCTCTGGAGATATTTAGGAATTTGATTCCAGTCAAGACATGCAGTAAGATGAGGCGATGGTGCAACCCACTTTGGCCAGAAAACTTCTTCCCATAATTTCATTGAGATTGATGAATGAGACAACACTAAGGATCATGACCTCATAAATTTGTGGGAGTTGTGACCTTTCAAGCACAAGATGATCATTCTGAGATCATTTATCCTCTGACAAGGACAGGCTATGAAGATAAAACCCAGCGTATGATAAAATGATCATGCCCTTTTTGACATCAGAAGTCTTCTCTTAGGAAAGGGCTACACAAATCCACAGTACTGTCATTGTTGGTTTATTACTTGAAAGCCTGTAACTTCTGCGACAAAAATAATGTTATTTTAGAAGCACTGAACACAACAGTCATGAAACATTTTACGAGTGAAATAGCCACACTGTCTGATAGCTGGGCTGGACCATGGGAAGAGAGTGGTACAAGAGCCAGTGTAAACCACTAAGCTCTTGAGGAATAAGATGAGCTATTTGCAAAGGTATGCAGCTAGTAATTGTGTGTTTGGTTAAACTTCCTGGTCTCCAAAGAAATTCCTATCATGAAAGCCTACAAAAGAGGCTTATTTCAGTCTAAGAAGCAACAAGATGGTAATTTTATAGTGGCACACGGGGTTATGTTCATGTGTCTTTTCCTCTTACAAGCAGTGACTTCTCATGAACCCTTTCACAGCTGAAGCCCAAGAAATACCTCAACCAATTATAGTCCCTGTGCTGAAATTTGACAGGTGAAACACATTCTTTGCTATGAAGAAGAAAGCACCTTTCTCGGAGGCAATTACGGCATCTTGCTTTGCAAAGACCACACCATGTTTTTATTTCAGGGTAGACAAGTGCTGTGACCAAGTGACTGAATGGTGACTCAATAGTCTAAAATTAGCTGACCTATCCCAGGTCTGAGACATGTCATTCCACTTATGACATCAACAAGAAATGGTACACAATGCTTTTCCTTCTAGCCAAAATTAGAAGCCGGAGGGTTTTATTTTTTCAAAATAAAAAAAACCCACCTCCCTCAAGCAAAAGCACTAAGCAAATCTGGTTCCTCTACGACAAGTGACTAAATCACAAGGGAACTCATGCAAAGTCCTAACTTTACAGTGAGACAAAAGATGACCTTTGGGATTCTTTTGAGTAAGTGAATCTTTTATATTTGTTTCACTCAAAAGCTTGTAAACCCCTCTCTTCTCGACCCCTTTCTCCCTTCCTCCTTTTTTTTTTTTTTTTTAATAGGGTGAAAGAAATAAAAGCAAACCAAGGGAAGAAGGAAAGAAAGAGATTATATAGTTTTTGGCAAAAAATGGCACTGAAGATTAAAAACTCTCTTAAAGCAGAAATATATGGGCAAATATAAAAGAAGACAGGTTCCATATGAATTTACTTTCACCGGAAAACAACACATCAAACCTCTCTGACATCCTTTCTCCCTTTCCCTGGCAATCACAGAAGGGCTCACCAAATCAACAGCCTGGAGTTCTGGCCTAGATGAGTGAGTGGTTCAGCAGCAGCTGAACAGAGACTTCCATTGGCACTCTTAGGTTGCTTGTATGGACTTGCTCATGAGACACATGATCTGCCCAAAGCAATAAAGCCTCCTCCTGCACCCATGCTTGCATGCACCATACAAAAGTCCATTCAAAAAGACAGCTACTTGTAGCATTGACAGGAGTATCCCACTTCTACATATGCTGACTTAGAAACTTGCTTTGAAAGTTTCACTGCTGAAATCAGTCATCTCAGTGTTCCCAGGGAAAAAAAAAAAGCTGTTATTACTGCAAGAGAACAGCAGAGCCATGGGGATATAGCAGTTGCAAGGATGCTGCTAAAGTTCAATGAGAAATGGCAGCTTGAAAAATGTTGTTGCTTCAGAAAATAAAATGGGGAATAGGTTTGGAGGGGGAAAGATAGTAATGATTAAATAAGCTAAGCAAAAGGGAGGAAGGATACAGAGAGCAATCAAGCAAAATTTTTCAGGACAGGAAAAAATCTAGAAGTATACAATTAATAATGAAAAATAGGACAATTAATGAAAAATACAAAGGAAACACATATGGAAAAATTAAGAAATGCTCTGTTGTGTGGGTGAGAGCAAACACAGAGAAAGACAACAACGTCAGATATATTATGCTACTAAACCTTTTGATTTTTCCATGTCCCTTTGCTTTTCAAACTCTTGCAAAACATTACCTCATCTGTTTGGTTTGGTTGTTTTTGTTTTTTTTTCCCTAGTGTGCAAACTCGCATTTCTCATCATTGTCTTTTCCACTGCAGACAACAACCCTCTTCTCTAGCCAGGGCACCATCAGAGAGACAATGTCATGCACAGCTGACTGTGTCTTCAAGTGCATTTGTTTGTATTTGCTAAATGCATTTTGAATGTGTTCTGTTCACCCACCTCTTCACAGCAGAAGCTCAGGGAGATGAAACATGGAGAAACATCTGTTTCACAGTCAGTCCCAGACACATGCACACACTCCATATTTCTATGAGGTTTTAAGTAATCAGAGGAAGATGGACCTAACCTACAATTCTTTTTGAAGAAGAGAAGCTTCACATTGCTTTGGCATAAAAATTTCACTAAAATCCTGAGTAAATTAGCTTATTTACTTACATATATTCTTTGCAACATATATGTTTTGCCAAATAATACAGTTATACTGATAAAAAAAGTTTCACTTATAAACTGTTGCAGTTTACTTCTTTCTAAGATCCAAAAGATGTTCTAAGGGAGTCAGGCCTCTTCACTGTGTTAAAATAACCTGGACCTTCAACACTGTAAGCACAGATGTATTCACACCTCTGCATTTCCCCCACCAAAAACCTAGTTTGAGGGTATTCACTATATGGCAGAGTCTAGTGCAAAAGACGACCACAGAGCCTGTGCCTGTGATTTGAGGATTTGCCACTGAGATACTTCAATCTGAACCAGAATCAGAGGCAAATTTCATAGCCTTCCTATTAATACACAACTTTGACCAAAGATCAGCCCATCTGTGATTTTTAGCCACTGTTTCTTTCACTGCTGAACCTCTCCCAGATGTCCTCATCCCTTTAGGATACCGCCCTTCAAATTTGCTTTATAATGTTCCTTGTGCATTTCATAAATCAAGGCTGAACTCTTCACTTCTACAAATTACTCCTGAAAATAACCTCACTCTTCTGGAGTATGATCCGCTCGCTTGATGAAATACTAAGATTTTTCCTTAATGTGTCCTGGTCAAATTCATAATTATAACACATATTCCATTGAATGTTCCATGAAATAATTAGATGATAATAACTTGACGATTCCCCTGAACAAGGCAGAGAATAGAACCTGTGTGAAATGTCCTCTTTCTGGTGCACCATTGCAGGGTTGGAATCTGACTACTCACATATAAATTCAGAAAACTGAACAAAGTTACAAAGCTACATTATACCATCAGAAGGAAATTCTGAATAAACTCTTCAGTGACAGGAGGTTCAGATGCAATCCAGAAAGAAACAGCCTCTTTTGTGGAGAATTGTTGAAATTACTCAGACGCAGCTTAACTTCGTGTCTGGTTTGACAGGGAAAACTGCAAGCTCGAGAACTCTGTCACCAAGATTTCATAGAAAAATTAATTTAGGTGCACAGAAGCTTTTGTCAAGTAGAGGAGCTCTGGATTACTTTTAAAAAAAAGATAAAATTATTGCCCACATTCTGTTTAACATATTTGTCAGAGACATGGACAGTGGGATTGAGCACACCCTCAGCAAGTTTGCTGATGACACCAAGCTGTGTGGTGAAGTCAACAGGCTGGAGGGAAGGGATGCCATCCAGAGGGACCTGGATAGACTTGAAAGGTGGGTCCAGGCAAACCTCATGAAGTTCAACAAGGCCAAATGCAAAGTCCTGCCTGTGGCTTGGGGCAACCCTAAGCACAAATACAGGTTGGGTGGAGAATGGATTGAGAGCAGTCCTGAGGAGAACTTGGGGATGTTGGTCGATGAGAAGCTCGGTGTGACCCAGAAAAGCACACTTCCAGCCCGGAAAGCCAACCAGATCCTGGGCTGCATCTAAAGCAGAGTGGCCAGCAGGATGAGGGAGGGGGTTCTGCCCCTCTGCTGCTGATTCTCTGTCTGGTGAGACCCCTCCTGTGTCCAGCTCTGGGGCCCGCAACATTAGAAGGACATCAACATCTTGGACATCCAGAGGAGGGCCCCAAAGATGACCAGAGGGCTGGAGCTCCTCTCCTGTGAGAAAAGGCTGAGACAATTGGGGTTATTCAGCCTGGAGAAGAGAAGGATCCAGGGACATCTTATTGTGACCTTTCAGTACCTAAATGGGGCCTACAAGAAAGATGGAGAGGGACTTTTTACAAGGGCATGTAGTGAAAGGACAAGGTGGAAAAAAATTGCCTCTGCATTGAGGGTAGAGGGGAGAGATAAGATTAAGACAAGACAAACTAGTGCATAAATAACTTGTATGAGTAAATCCCATCTAATACAATAGAAGATTATATAAAGATTATTCTATCAAATTTAATTCAATTTGTAAATTTTTTGTTTTGTTTCAATGGTGCCACAGAAAACTCAAAGCCAGAATGTTGCGTTTCTCATTTCTATTTAAATTTATAGGATGGTTCAAAACCTATTGGAAGGTTATAATTTTCTAGTGAATGATATAGTGACCTTTTCATAGTGCTTAAGGAAGCAATACTCAGGCTATATATTTTTCAAACAGTGCAGCACACTTTTAATTTAGGAAAATGTATGCACAGGATTTGCAGAACAATCTAAATTATTCTGCACTTGTCAAGATTTCAGGAGTCACATCTATTATTGTAATATTTTTCCCACAGAGTGCTTGCTTCATATCTACACAGAAATAGTCCCTGAAATGTCAAAGAATAGGGAAGCTGTGTGGTTGCTTGTTGACTTGTGAGGTTACAGGTTGCCACACTCACATGGCAAGAACAACTGCAAGGCCAGATGACAATCAAACTCCACTCTTAATTACTTCTGCTGCCGGGTCTAAATATATGCCCAGCTTCTGCTGAAGTCGTGTCGTGCCACATCTCACTGATATGTGTCAAGGGACCGTGTCCTTCGTTCTCGACCAATATTCTGAGGTATCAACAAGGATAAATTCAGTGCGGGCATTGTAGCAGGTGCCGAGACCTCGCTTGGTATGTGTACATATGCATGTCAACCTAGATAATATACTTGGGCATGGCAGGCAGAAAAGAACATAAATCACTGTCAAGACAGGCTGCTGTACTCCCCGGAAGACTCACGGTGCTTTACTCAACCCAGGTGCCATTTTTTTCCAAATGAGATTTTGATTAAGAATTATTACGCCTCAAAGTCTTTTAACCCCAAGCCCTCATCTTTTTGACTGCCACTTCAAAACATGTGTTTTGATTAATAAAGTAACCTCACAGAGATTACAACCACACAGGCATTAGCTAAATCCCACTTGAAATGAACACAAGAAGCCAATGGTATTTGCCAATCTGATTTTCTTGTATAGTCAAGCTACATTTTGTCTGTAATGTGTTTTTAATCTGTTTGCTACTTACATACTTGCTATGAAGAAACAAGCATACATTTTCTTTCATTAGGCTAAAGGTTGAAAATCATTTTGAAGTATTAATAGCATCAGACAGTAAAAATGCTAAAGGGTAGGAGAGGTCCAGTAGGTGTAACTTAGGCTCATATTATTCTTCAAACATAGAAGAATAAATTCCTTCTAAGTGCCTGGTGCTGGATGCTTGGCTATTAAAAATGGACCATTAGTAAAACAAAATGACAACTGCTTCTGTGAGCTGCAGTCTTTCTCAGGATCAGTGTTCTGCCTGGTTTTGCCACCTGTACACATCAATACATAATTTGCCAACAAATCAGAATCAGATGACACCATTTAAAATTTTACAGAACCATTACTTAACAAACCTCTCAAAAACGAAAAATACACTGCACAATGTGCAGAAATCATTGAGTCACTTAAAAAATGTAAGCAGGGAGAGGTTTATATGGTAGAAATCCTATACAACCTTTCAAGAAAGGCAATCATATCTTCACTGTGCCTTATTTTCGAAGACCAAATGAAGCATAGCTTCTTTTCCTATCACTCAAATTGGCTATTTTCTTTCATACCTTTGTGTTCTATTATTTGTGTCACTGCAGCTAGAATTGCAGGATTTATATAGGAACAATACTTTATCAATCATGAAATACAAAGTACAGCCCAACCTCACAGCACATATGTTTTAAACAATGTTTTACACCTCATCTTACAGAAGCCTAAGAACTGGTAGCCTGAATTAGGATCTTTAGTGGTAGCTATTAAACAGTAAGAGCCCTTTTTTCCTGTACAGTCTCAAATTTTTCATTTTCTGTTTCATTTTCAGTGTTATTTTATTACATTATTTTATAATGGGAGGACAACCACAAGACATCTTGATGATATGTAATATAGTGCTCCTTTTCATCCAGATAGGGAAAATGAGTGAAGCATTTCAGGATAATTTTCCAAAACTTCTACCATCTTTTCCTCTCAGACAAGAAAAAGTGGAAAGTACTGTTTTCTTTAAGCTTTCTTAAAAAGACCTCCTGCTCAACTAATCCTACTTCCATCCTATTTACTTCATGGGGAGGTTAAAACTGAACCTATATGGTTACAATTTAAGGCATCAAAGAGAATACTAGCCCCAGGATATTTGAAGAGAAAAAAAACACCAATCAGACCTCAAAATCCCAAATGGATTTATTTTATACGTTCACAAAATCTTTTAAGCATCACCAACACAGAGGCATAAAAATGGCATCTATTTCCCAGTTGAGGGACAGGACACTCTAAAATGAGTTCAATGCTTTATGGATAACTGGCAGTGGAGAACATCTGCCCTCCTGCACACTTGAGGGACTACAGATCTCGTGGCTAGTGGTTCATGTGGATGGACTACAGGGCAGCTCTGATCACCTGCTGACCCAGCCATGGCATTGGCACATTGACTTTGTCCCCAAGAGCCACCTCTCTGGTATCTCCAGAACTCAAAATCTCACCGCTGGTTGTGAACCAAAAAAAAATACTCCAAGTCCTGTGTTGTGTGAAGGCAACTCTTCTCATACGTGTGGGATAAAAAGAGACTATTTGAGAGCTAGAGCAAAGGACAGAGACAAGATCATTCATTAGCTGGGTCTACACCTTGGGGTAGGAACTACTGGGACAAATACACTGCACTGTTATGAGTCCAGTGGGAAGAAAACACGAAGAGCAGAAGATGAACAGAAATGGAAAGGTTTAGCAGCTGGGCACGGGAGAAGGATGGCTAGGCAAGTTGAAAGGTTCATGTTTCAGCTTTCTGCACAATTAGCACGCCTCTCTGGGCACTAATTTTAATCCTCTTGGAGAATGTTTCTATTTTAACATTGATTGGCAGCAATGCTAGAAAAAAATGAAGAAACATGTTGGCTTTGACCCTACACTTGAATTTCGTGAATTACTAGCAAAAAATATAAACTGAATGACTGTCAAGCTTCTATACCACAGGACAGGTGTTTCTAAAAGCATCTCTGAAGCCTGACACAGCTGGTTAGAAGAATAGACTTGTCAAAGAGAGGCCAGAGACAGAAAAAAATGCTTGATCCTGAAAGCAGAAATATATAGTAGAAGTCAAAGAAGGGAAGTTTAAAAAGAAGCCTTTACAAGTATCTTGTGAAGTGGCTAAAAGGTGTTTCAAGGCTAGTTTTTCTCTCCACATAACTAAGGAGACTGACTAAGTTTTCTACTTGCATTTTTCCCATGCAGTTTTATTCTGGATGCCTACACACACAGCTACCCAATTTTACAGCACTATGATTCAACAGAGTCAGAATCTGGTCCCATGTGATCCTGAGAGTGTCTACTTTCCAGGAAACTGGCATAGGAAGCACAGGAAATCAGGCTTGAGTCACAATGGCTCTTTGCAACCTCTCATATGAAAGCACTTTCAGTGTCCAGAACCAATAATATCAATATACATTAATATAAATTGAACTGAGCTAGCCACATTAAAAAAAAAAAAA